>JACEEZ010011342.1:0-19136 GCA_016584305.1 Chionoecetes opilio
CTGGAATGCAGGGTGCCGTCAGTGCCTGCAACAATACGCTTGCATGTGCGACTGCTCAGGTACATCCTCCTGATGAAAGGGTGGTGTCCCTATCTGGAAAGGGAAAGGGGACCGTCAGGACTGCAACAATTACGCTGCATTACACTGCTCAGCGTACCAGGCAAGGTGCTTGCCATCTATTGCTGACACGAATTCGCAGTCATCTGGTGAAGCATCAGAGACCTCAGCAGTCTGGGTTCACGCCTGGTAAGTCAACAACGGACCGTATCCTAGCGCTTCGTGTCCTGGTGGAACGCTGACGTGAGTTTCGACAGGGGATGCTTGCAGCCTATGTTGATCTCAAGAAGGCGTTTGACTCAGTGCATCGTGAGTCACTCTGGGATCTTCTGTGACTTCGAGGGATTCCTGCAAGGACTATTGGTTTGATAACTGGTCTGTATTCTGGGACTGAGAGTGCTGTGAAGTGTGGGGCAGGTGTATCCAGCTTCTTTCCTGTGAATACAGGAGTGAGGCAAGGGTGCGTCCTTGCCCATCACTTTCAACGCTTGTATGGACTGGGTATTGGACAAGGTTGTAGATCAAAGTGATTGTGGAGCATCCGTCGGCAACACCAAGATCACTGATTTTGTTTTTGCCGATGATGCAGTAATCTTTGCTGAGTCACTGGAGGTCCTGGTGATGGCTCTCGAGGCGCTGCACGAGGAGGCAAAGCCTTTGGGACTTGAGGTCTCCTGGCTCAAGACCAAGGTCCAGGTGTTTGGAGACTTACTAGATGAAGCAGTACAGTCTGTTCATGCGTTTGGCGAGGACATTGAGATCTTGGAAAGTTTTACATACCTTGGTAGCGCAGTCCATAATGACGGCGGGTCACGTCAAGAAGCCTTACGGCGGATTGGCATAGCCCACGGTGTTATGGACTCGCTCAGAGGGTGTATTTGGCGTTGTCGGTACCTGTGCAGGAGGACAAAGATCCGGATCTTCAAGTCGCTTGTGATCCCTGTCTTACTCTATGGTTGTGAGACATGGACACTAAATAGTGACTTGAAGAGACGAATCAATGCCTTTGGTAATAAGTGTCTTCGCAGAATCATGGGGTATCGCTGGGATGATTACGTGTCAAATCAGCGATTGCACTGTGAGACTGAATCGAGGCCTATTACCTGCATAGTCCGTCAGCGCCAACTTCGGCTATATGGGCATGTGGCACGCTACCCTGAAACCGATCCTTCCCATCGGGTTGTATCTGTAAGAGACAATCCGGCGTGGAGGAGGCCAAGGGGGCGCCCACAAGGCTCGTGGCTGGGGCAAGTTGATGTTTCTTGTCGAGAGTTGTTTGGTATGGGAAAGGAGCCTGCATGGGAACTCGCGCGTGGTGACGCCCGGGAGTGGCGTCGTAGGGTGGGCGAGGCGACGCGCCCCCCGGCGTATGCCCCCAATGATTGATTGATTGATACCCTGGTTAGGGTACTTTTAATAGAGATAGAACAAAATGGTTTGCATTTTTGAACTCAGAAGGGTCGATTTACACATAGAAAAGCTTTCATACTTCATTGATTTACTAAAACCTGCAAAATATGACAGAACAATTTAAATTTCTCTATTTTCCTATAGAAAAACGATTTTTTTGGCAATATTTTGTGAATTGGCAATAAATCAGTGTCGATGAAACCACTTCAATTGTAAATCGACCCTTCTGGGTTCAAAAATGCGAACCATTTTGCTTTATCTCTACTAGAAGTACCCTAACCAGGGTATGGCCTACCCCTAAAATTTACTGTGCAAACCAAATAATGAAATTCAGCATTCAGACAGCTGTATATCAGTTTTTAGTTGATAAAATGTGGTCTATGGGGTTATAAGCCCCGGAAAATTCAGAAATCAACACCATTTGGGTCTGTGATGTCGGGAAGTACTCCAATTCGGGTATGTGATATTTTTCAGGGTAAATCCTATGATAGTAGGCGAGATGATGGGGCGACCTTTAAATGTTCACGGATATGGTTCAAATTTCATGAGATTATTACTCTATCATATGAAATAAAATAAAGTATGTGCGCGATATTTGTTTTTGAGCCCAATTTTATATATTTCACCCCGTCGCCGTGAGACCACCCTAACAACTAATATATATATATATATATATATATATATTATATATATATATATATTATAATAGATATATATATATATATATATATATATATATATATATATATATATATATATATATTATATATATATATAATATATATATATATATATATATATATATATTATACATCCACGATAGTATATATATATTTATATGCATGACATACATACATACCATACATACAACATACACACATACATACATACATATCTACATACCTAAATACATACATAATCACAATACATACATAACATACAAAATAATACATAAATACATACATAAATATCATAAATACCTACATAAATACAACATAAATACAGACATAAATACATACTATACATACATAAATACATACATACATTACCAAGGCCGAGCGGAGAAAGGTTAACTCATTTCCCAAGTATGGTGAAGGTGAGGCCTGAAGTATCTTGTATGGCAGAGCTTCAGCTGTAACCTGAGTAGTGACTTGTTGCTTTGATGAAGATGTCATCGATGTAGCGGCAGTATATGTCGGCGTCGTTGCTTATTTTCTTGCAATACTTCTTCTTCTACGCTTTCTATCAAAACAAAACAAAGTCACTCGAAGCAGAACAGCTGAAGCTCTGCCTACAAGATACTTGAGGCTCACCTTCACCCAGAGAAAGCAGCCTCAGACAAATCAATGAGACGTTCTTAGACGCTCCCCCCTTGTTACGCCAGGAAGAAGAATCATTCATCACAAAAGTCTACGTAAAACCAACGAACACGCGACACTGCCTCAACGGAGAGAAAGCGAATGCCCACGAGATATAAAGACCTCCACAATCGGTGCGTACATCAGAAGGAGCACTTCTCACACACGCAGCCCTACATGGCAACTTGTGCACAAAAGAAATCGAGCGAATCCACTCACGTCCTCATCAACAACGGCTTCAGCGAGAGCCCGACATCAACGGTCAGACTAAGAAAATCTTGCCGAGAACTGCGTACAACCCTTTAACGCTACAAAAAAGTCTCAAGAATAACTATCTTCTACGGGCCTTTCTTCTCCACCGCCTCAAAAGGAAGAAGAAAAAGAATAATATCACAAATCGTCCCACCGTAACGTGAAACCTGCCAGACCAAGAGAGGAAGAATAAAACTACAAATTTACTAGCAAAAACAAGAACACCAGCCACAACCTCCCTTCTTCCGTAAAGCCCCAAGCCAGACGAACCCCAAAGGAGACACAAACAAAAGTCCCATGTCGTATATAAGTATCACATGCCCAAAAGAGGAAACTGTGAAGTCCTCACCTCATCTACCATCGGCCCACATGACGACAACGACAGCTGTCCAGAGTCTCTTGACTTGCCCATCTAACATTCCGGAGCCCCAAAAAAGTCACTTAATTAGAACAACAGGGCATCATCATAACAAGGAACATTTCCTAGAAGAAAATACTAGAATTGGTTGACATGTGTGCAGATGTGCGGCGACTTCCCATCCTAGAGCGCCGTACATAAAAGAGATCCAATCCCAAACTTAAGGTAACAAGCAAACGACCTACAAGCTCTTACCCAGGCATGAATAAGAACAAAAGCAAATAACAGCCTACTCACAGAAAGCCAAGCGAAGACCAAACAACAAATCCGCGTCCCCACTCAAGAAGACCGCGAAGCAAACGCTATCTACCATATCAACGACATCGGTAATAGGGCTGCGTGCGGGGGGGCCCCCCCCAGCAGACCGGATATTAAATAGCGTTTTCATAGCCTCTTAATCATGCCTCACATCCATTCCTGAGGAGGACAAAAACATCTTCAAATGCTGCGAAGAAGGTTCTAGACCCGAAATCGCGACACAGCAAACATGACAAGCTACGGCGGGAAGTCATAAAATTGATTACAAAAGAGAAAAGACACTCTTAAGACAAAGAGAAAATATCTTTTAGAAGATAATTAAACGCTGACAGCTATCACTTTAAACGAGATCTGTTCAGAGAAAATCTCCTGCCCGTATATACTCACAATTGAGACATGTTAGAAAAACAATTTTTCCTAGTTGTATACCCTCCTGCACGGTTTCCAAGCTTTTTGACCAGAAAAAGTCGAAAATGTAAAACCCCCCATTATAAGCCAAAAGTCAGGATCCTTTTGCCTCATGAAGACATGAATCTATTTATATACGTTTTCTGAAACTCGAGTTTCGGAGCATTTTGAGTTTGTTTTATCGCCTATTTTTCATCAATAAATGGGCATAAGCAGGTTAACGCAACGTAAATAGAGCTCTGACTGACTGAAAACATCAAACTGCATAGAAAAAATTTAATGGAAATATTACATGTGATATTTACAGACAATTTTTCAAAAAAAATTAAACTAAATAATTATTCACTCTAGTCACAAATTCACAATGGTTTTCGCATGAATTAATGGCTGTTATTGTTTGTTGAGATCTGTTGAAACCTGCTAACAAAATCCAGAGATACTTCACAAGATTAACTTTTCACTATGGCAGTAAGCCAGCAAGGAGCTCCGAGGACGCCAAAGTTTAACATCTCAGAACCTCCACCTGCAGTCCAGAGACAAGCGTCACGCCGATCCTGCTACATAGATCTGATACAGAAAAACTTCCTGATCGGCTACCATCATCCAGCATCAGTGCTCCCAGTTACACACAACAGACAGGCCCTTCCAGATACTTTCTCCATCTCCAGAGTTTGCCAAAAAAACAGGGAATCCCAAGCACAAGACCTCGCCAATGAAACAGTGGGAGGTATCATCCCATTCTGGCAGATGGCTAGATCAAGACATGACCAAGTACAATGCAGCGCAGCAGTTCATGACACTTCACAAAAAGCACAAGAGATCTAGCAAGGAATAAAGTAGAAAACAGGTGACCCTGGAGGGAAAAAGGAGTGCTTTGTCCTGAATAGATAGGCCTGTTCGCATAGGAGTTCAGATGCCATCCAGGAATAGAGAGAAACCGACTGCTATCAAGGGAGAAGAAGGAAAGGACATCGGTTCTACCAGGATCAGAAGACAGAGAGACAAGGCCCCCTGTCAGGTCATGGGACAAGATATTTGGAGTCACGGTCCCAGCAGCAAGCAGAGAGGGGGCTGCAAGATCTGCAGCAGAGAGACAGGAACAAGATATGAATTTGTCACAAAATTTCTACAATTTTTCAGCTGCCACACAGCGAAGGACTGCATGCTGATGTGTCTAAATGGGCTGACCAAAACGACAGTGAAGGGAAGCAGAGGACAGGATACCAAAACCCCTCCCACCTTTTCGGTCCTGGATGTTCCAACATCACAAGACACTGTGACTCTCACATTTCCCAGGAGGTTCATGGAGTGTGTGACATCTGCAGTACCGCCTGATCGTCTGGGATGTCTGACAATCAAGTGACAGCCTTAGTCTCTGCTCATGAAGGGCTGGTTGGAGCTGACCTGAAAAGTTTGTCATCTCAACCTCAACAACGGAGACGGAAAAACAGGGATTGCTGACAAGGTACCCACATCAGCCAGGAGTACATGGCAGATTTAGCGAGAGGACCCTCCCAAGTATGCTGCTCTCCAACTGGTGATGGCAAGATGCTGAGAGCAATGTCCTGGAAGTGAATCCTGGGACCACGTCAGAGACTCTGGGCTGTGCTTGTCTACAGGACCACCTGCATATCCTGGAAGGCAAGCTACTGGGAGTACCAGTGATAGACAGCGCAACAGGAACGGCCTCAGCAGAGGCACATGGATTTGCTGGAGGGCATGGGGGCTTACTGGAGTGATCACTGCCCTTGTGTTTGACAAAACGGCCAGCAAACAGTGGAGTACATCGGGGAGCTGCCAAGATTATGGAGCAAAACAGCTTGACAGGAAGGTGTTCTACCTGGCCTGCAGACAACACATTCTAGAAGTGCTGGTTGGTGCACTGTATGTTAGGAAGAATCTGTTTTGGCCAAGGTCAAGAGCCCACGAGTAATCCTTGGTTCAAACACTTCAGGACGTTTGGACAATTACCACAGACAACACCTACAACCCTGTCCATCAGACAAAAATGGTTGAAAAAAAGAAAGAAAGAGTGCAAGGAAATACTAACAGGAAATCCTGAGGCGGAGAAGCCTCCTAGAGCTAACTAACCGTGAGATGGTGAGCTTCCACTGATCTTTTGTCATTGGAGACACGCCTCCCCGCGGAATCCACTGGATGTCGCCTGGAAGCCATTCATCAGGCCAGGTGGGCCAGAAACCTGTCGCTATGAAGCTGTTCATGTTTGCTGAGCAGCTGGAGTACGATGAAGAAACGTTGTGAAGCTGGAACGCCTCAACCTCTCCTGGATGTTCTATACACCCATTGTGGATGTCATCTACACTGCGGCAGCGGCTCCTGCAAATGATCTGACAGTGCATGAAGGACATGCATGAAGATTCAAAGAGAACAGATCCAGAATGCTCAGGCATGCCTAAAAAACTTGAAAACCACAATGGTACCTGACACAGTGGATGGTTGTGCCCTTCTCTCGCTTTCGGTAGAGACCAGTGACAAAGGAAGCGGACATTGCTGCCAAGCTGCACGCTACTGAGAAGCCAGATAGCTTCAGACGAGGAAACTATGTTCCCTCAGGTTACAGCCAAGACGACTCGGCTGGATATAGTTGTCCAGAGAGTCATCTTCTGCTTGAACCCTGCATGAGTATGATGCTTCTGCAACCTGGGCGGACATGGCCAAGCGTGATGACTACAGCAAGGCCCTGGAATATGTCAGCAATTGTAAAAGCACGTGCATGACATTGTGAGAGGGGACGTCAAGAGGATGACTGATTTCGAAAACATCATTACCAACCCCCCCCCCCAGATTCTCAGCAAAAACAGTACCTTCTTCAAACTGTGAATCAAACCGTGAGCGATTTGATAGCGATCAAGAAGCAAACTCTGAAAAAATGACTGTGGAAGGTCCTTCGACATAGACATAGAGTTTCTGCCACTTGAAACATAGTTTTTAGGAGTCTTGTCACACATTTTTGTGATGTCAGATTGTAAATGTATGAAATTTATATGAAATTTTCAGAAAAATTTTGCTTTTTTCTGGATATGATGTGTCTTTTTTTGTCTTGAATGTTTTACTTGGATTGTTTTTTCAGAAAAATATTAAAAGCTTTTCACTTTGATACCCCAATTTGTTGTTCTATTCCCAATTGTAACAAAAGTCTCAGAGTTGAAAAAAGTCTGGCGGAAGCAAAATTAGGCGCTTTCTACTGTCGCGGCCATGTAATATCTTGAGGTCCAATGAGGCAAAGGTTTCTTACATTTTAGCCTCAAAATGGTTGTAATTTTCGGCTTTCCAGGCAAAAAAAGCATGGGAAACCTGTGCAGGGGGGTTATTAATTTATAAAAAATAGAAACAATGTTTCTGAACAGGTTCTAACTCTACATATTATATATATAATTATATATATATATATATTATATATCTTATATATATGTATACATATATTTTGCTACAAGCACATTGAGGTGTAACTATACAAAACCTATGTATATTCTCATCCCGACCACAATACCTCAACTAGTCAACTAACTAGGATACTATCGGTGGATAGTAGGGTTGAATTGGTTGTAGGTCTTAATGCCCCCCTTTTATTTTAATATACAAAAGGCGCATCAAAAAATCGTTGGTTGGGTGAAACAAAAAAATTTATCCTTTAATTTACTAGTTAAAAGTTAAAACCCTAAAAAATTGTTTAAAAAAGGCTGAATAAAAGGCGATATATATCCAATATATATATTTGATTATTTGTAAACACAGTCATCACAAGAGCGGCTGCGCGGCGATTTATTGAAAACGCTCATTTTTTGCAAGGTACTACTCTTTTAATCAGAAAATTAATTTTTCAATGGAAAGTTTAAAATTCTGCTTCTTTTGATATCTTCCATGAAATGTTGTCCCAAAAGTTTTACAGACGATGGTTTAAGTGAATTTTAGGTTATGCATTTTTTCTTCAGAGTCTCAATGGCCTTTATTTAATGTGTTTTAGGGTTTTTTATGTGAAATCTTATAAAACAAACATTTCCGAAGATAAAATATACCCTTTTATCATTATAACATGATACACTCGGGGTAGACCTGTTCAGAAAACAATTTTTTCCTTTTTTTTATACCATCCGACGGTTCCAATGTTTTTTGCCTGGAAAATCGAAAATTACAACCATTTTAAAACCCAAAAATTTTCAGGAACCTTTGCCCAGAAGCTAAAGTTCTTTTCATACATTTTTTCTAAACGCCATTTTCGGAGATTTTGTGTTTTTTTTTCCCCTATTTTTTCCCAAATAAAGGGGCAAACAGGTAAAGCAAGTAATTAGATGTTTGACTGAAACATAAAAAGCTAAAAACATTTATGGAAATATTCATGTGATTTACAGACAAATTTTAAAAAAAATTAAACTAAATATAATTTTTTTAAACTTAGTCACAAATCACAAGGTTTTTAGCATGACTCTAAGGTCTGTTATGTTTGGCAGATCTGTTGAAACCTGCTAACAAATCCAAGATACTTCACAAGATAATTTTCCTATGGCATAAGAAGGAGCTCCGAGGACGCAAAGTTGAATTCAGAACCTCCACCGCAGTCCAGAGACAAGCGTCACCCGCCCTGCCACTAATCTGTACAGAAACCTCCTGATGGGCTACCCTCACCCAGCATCAGTGGCTCCCAACCCCACCAACAGACAGGCCTTCAGTACTTCCCCCATCTCCAGAGTTTGCCGAAAATACGGGGAATCCTAAGCACAAGACCTCCCCAAATGAAACAGTGGGGCTATCATCCCTTTGGGCAGAGGGGGCTGGGATCAAGCCCATGACCAAGTACAATGCAGCGCGCATTCATAACTTCACAAAAAGCACAGAGATCTAGCAAGGAATAAGGTAGAACAGGGACCCGGGAGGGAAAAAGGAGTGCCTTTTCTGGAATGATACCCTTTTTCACTGGGAGTTTCAGATGCCATCCAGTAAATAGGGGAAAAAACCCGACTGCTATAAAGGAGAAGAAGGACAAGGACATCAGGTTCTACCAGTCAGAAACAGGAGAAAGGGCCCACATTTTGGTCATGAAAAAATTTTTTGAGTCACGGTCCCACCCAAAACAGAGAGGGCTGCAAACGAGCAGAGAGGGGAACAAGATATAATTTTGTCACAAAATTTCTACAATTTTTCAGCGCCACACAGCGAAGGACTGTGCGATGGTCTACCTGGCTGACCCAACGACAGTGAAGGAATGCAGAGGACAAAATTAAACCAAAACCTCGCCGGATGTTACTCCCCAAAGAACTTGCTCTACTTTTTCCCAGGAGGGTCATGGGGGGTGTTTGACATCTGCAGTACCGCGATCGTCTGGGATTGTCTGAAAATCAATGACACCTTAGTCTTGTACATGAAGGCTGGGGAGCTGCCCTGGACAATTTGTCATCTAAACCCCAAACAACGAGAGGAACAGGATGCTACAAGGTCCCAATCAGCCAGGAGTACATGGCAGCATTTAGCGGGACCCCCCCAAAGTTCTGTCCCCATGGGAGGCAAAGTGGAGATGTCCGGGGAAGTGATTGGGCCCAGTCAAGACTCTGGCTGTGCGGGCTCAGGACCACCTGCAATCCTGAAGGAAAGCTACTGGGAGTCCCAGTGATAGACGTCAAAGGAACGGCTCAGGCAGAGGCATCCATGGATTTGCTGGAGGCATGGGGGCTTACTGGAGTGATCACCCCCTTTGTTTTTTGACACAAGGCCAGCAACATGGGTACTCGGGGAGCGCCAAGTTCGGGAGAAACGTTGACAGGAAGGTGTTCTACCTGGCCGCAGACACCACATTCAGAAGTGCTGGTTGGTGCTGTATGGGAGAATCTTTTTGGAAAGGTCAAGACCCAGAAAACCCTTGGTTTCAAGCATTCAAGGACTTTTTGGACAGATCTTCCACAGACAACCCCCAACCCGTCCTCAGACAAAAAAAGGTTGAATAAAAAGAAGAAGAGTGCAAGGAAAAACTACAGGGGAAACCTGAGGGCGGGGAAAAACCTCCTAGAGCCTGTACCGTAGATGGCTGAACTTAAAACTATGCCTTTGGGACACCCCCTCCCCGCGGAACCACTGGGGTCGTCCTGGAGCCATTATAGGGCCCTGGGATGGCCAGGAAACCTGTATTTTTAAGATGTTATGTTTGCGAGCAGTGGAGTACGATGAAGAAAGCTGTGAAGCTGAACGCCCAACCTCTTCCTAGGATGTTTTAACCCCATGGGATGTCATCTACATTGCTGCAGATGCCCCGGGAAATGATCTGCAGTTTATGAAGGAAACCCTGATGAGGTTCAAGAGAAAAAATCCAGAGATTGCCGGCAGTGCTACAAAATTGAAAACCAAAGTGGTACCTGAAAAGGAGTTTGCCGTTCGCTCTCTTGGTACAGACTCATGACAAAAAAAGAGGGCATTGCCCGCCAAGCTGCCGCCACTGAGAAGCCCAAAAGCTTCAGACGAGGGAAACCTTGTTCCCTCAGGTTACAGCCAAGAGACTCTGGCTGCTAGTTGGTCCAAGAGTCATTTCTGCTTACCCCCTGGCATTGGTAACTGGGTTTGCAACCTGTGGCGACAGGCCAAGGAAATTTTATGACTAAGCAAGGCCCTGGAAAAGTCAGCAATGTAAAAGTAGTGAATGACATTGCGAGCGGGGATCAAGATGAGATGATTCGAAAAAAATCATTCCACAGATTCTCAGCAAAAACAGTACCTTTTCAAACTGTGGAATACAACCGTGAGCGATTTGATAGCTTTTAAGAAAACAAAATCTGAAAAAAACTGTTAAGGGCCTTTAATAGAAATAGGTTTCTGCCAATTGAAAAAAAGTTTTTAGAGTTTTGTCACACATTTTTTTATGTCAAGATTGTAATATTTATGAAATTTTATGAAATTTTTAGAAAAATTTTTCTTTTTTTCTGGATATGATGTGTCTTTTTTTCTTGAATGTTTACTTGGGTTGTTTTTTTTAGAAAAAATATAAAAATGCTTATTTGATACCCAAATTTTTTGTTTTTCCCAATTTTAACAAAAGTCTAGGGGAAAAAAAGTTGGGGGAAGGCAAAATTAGGCCTTTTCTACTGTCCCCGGCTTAAAATTTGAGGTCCAAAGAGGGAAAAGTTTCCGAATTTTACTCAAAATGGTTGTGATTTTCGGCTTTTCCCCGTCAAAAAAGCTGAGAAACCTTGCAGGGGGGTAAAAAAAATAGGAAAAAATTGTTTTCTGAACGGTCTAACTGCGGGGTCTGCCCTTTCGAGCTTCCCCGGGGCCCTTGGTGAACGAGAGGCCTGGCCTAAGGGCGCCCAGTAGCGTTTAACATAGGGCCAGAAAGGGGTTACCCTCTTTCATATAATACCCTAGTCACCTAGTGATTATAGCCAGTAGACTGTGAAGTGTAAAAGAAAGCAAAACCTAAAAAGACACAGACTTTAAAGTGAATGAAAAGTAACAAGTATAGACATAAATAAAAGGGAAAACAGAAGTTTAAAAAAAAACACTAATAAAAAAGTTTGAGACATTTTTTGTTTTTAATTGTAGGTGTTTAAGAGTCTATAGACATTTTTTGTTTTAATTGTAGGTGTTTTGTTTTCATTGTAGGTGTCAAAATTAGTTTGCGGAATTGCGAAATTACGGAATTGCGATTGAGAAAAGGCCTATCCGAAAAAATTGCGGAATTGCGATTGCGGACTGGTGCAGGTCGGAATTGCGGAATTGCGATTGCGGAATTGGAAAAAAAATTGCGATGCCCACCTCTGCTAAATATTGTACGTCGTTTTTCTCCGTCACATTTTGGCCCCGCTCTCCTCAGGGACGGAGCCAGTTTGCATATTCTGCGAAACTGAAAGAACATATTTTTTTGTGAGAAATTAGAGCCAATCACAACCAGAATATTCAGGCAGTCCAGACACAATGTTGCCAACTCGCGGAACCAACGTATCCAATGATTATTCTGTAGAACTGAAGTCCTTAAGAAAATACTCTTATTGTGGGAATTTATGTCACATACATATATTTAATGTGAGGTCTTATCTAATCAAAACCCATGTTCTATCTCATCCCGACACAATACCCTAGCTAATTAACTAACTAGGATACTTATCGGTGGATAGTGGGTTGAATCGTTGTAGGCTTGTATTAATACTGCATGACGTGTGATCCGAAGTGGTCTGCGCGTGATCTAGCCCGCCCGTGAAGGACTGAAGCGGAGGGCTGGAGGCGATGTGCTGGGCGTCAAGTGGTTCATCAAAACCATCACGGCGCGGTGTTTATAATCACTGATACGTCCAGGAAGCTATTCAGGCTTATCGACGCGGCGAGATATTATCTGTATCCCCTAAGACAAGTCCTAATGGTTTAACACTATATGTACAAATTAACGTATTACAAAATCTCTTCATTAATCGGGAGATGAGATTTTTAACTCGATGGAGGGGTGTAGTTATGTAGTTGTACTTATAGACAAGCACATATATTAGATGGTACTCCTGGAAGGGTCTAGAGTGTACTACCTCCGTGGGCGGCGGTGAGAGGCCGCCACCATGCCACGTGTACTAAAATCTCAATGGCTTAATATCTAAGGGGCGGCACCAATGGCCATTGACCAGCTTCAAACCAAGGTGCTAATAATTTAAAGGTGCAAATGGTTAATAGCACTGAGAATATTAATTTATCCTATCCCAGTAACTAATCATTTACTTAAATGACCTTAATATTACCCATTACCATTATAATTTTTTTATATACATTCCTACTCACCCCTATGACAAAGCGGACAATAACTCCCTCACTAGGGGGGGGGGGGAACAAACCACCACTCTACCAATTATGAGAGGGTGTTTTGGTGGATTAATTTCCACACTGGGGGCCGGCGACAACTTGAAGTTCCGCTTCAGGTGACAACACCCCAGGCCACATAGCGCCGGAACATTTGATTAGTGGTTTTGGCACTTTGGTCTTTAGCTATTTTAAAATTAACAGCTCTGATAGAGGTACCAGTGAATATGCTGAATATACCTGATCGGGGGGAGAGTTATTTCCTGATGGTTTTAGTATTCCCAGTATAGTCATCACCATTGACCTCAAAGGGTTTTTAGGAGCTCATTATCAGCGGGAAGTTCGGGGGGACTTAGATATGGAGACTAGTCTACATTCAGATCTATTATATTTTTTCCCAGAGATTTGAGGTAATATTTGACTGCCTGTCTACCATGATTTATCCCAAATTGGACACCTGATATCGGCTAATATTGTAGCCTTTACTCCATGTAATGAGTTCCTATGGTATTCTTCCACCAACAATTTAGTAAATGATGGGTTTGGGAAAACTAGTATAGGATGGCGGGTGGTATTGGAAGATCAGCTTTCAAATTTCGCCCCTCGACACCTAATTTGCCCTCATGATCTGGGTACAACCTTAATAATTTGGTCAATTTTGTTCCTATGGGGGCGGGGCTGAGCCAATAGCTGATATTCCTCAGGAAATACCTGCTTTTGTATGTTCTGACCCAAAATTTTCAAAGGATCAGAGCTATCCCTTTTAATGGTTTGGAAGACTAAATTAGTAGTCTTAATTAGCTGCTCAATAAGGAAAACCTTTCTATGTCTATCACAGGATCTGGGATCAATTCAGGTTCCCTTATTATATCTACAGATATGTCTGACTGAGGGGAAAACCCTTTGTATAGGATCAATATTACACGCTCTCAGCCAGGTAGGGCCTTTAAACCATAATCCTGTTTTTCAATTTGAGGTTATTATTTCCTCGCGACACTTTTATTATTATTATTAGGTTTTTCAATAGTGGCAATGTATTCATTATAAACTGGAATACCACTTTCCTTCCTCACTAATTGGTGTGGGCAAGAAAGTGGTTCCATTTTTGAAATTAAAGGGGTTGTGCATGACTAGGAATACTCTCCTCTTGTTCGGCTTGGGAGTATGTGGGATGGGTCCCATTATTACCTTACCACCAGCACAAAGTGAACATAGAGACATTATGTATTTTGATGCCCTTTCCCTTAGGTACCGCCCGAAATAATCAGCTCCTATTATTAACGGGGAAGGGGACCACCCAACGTCTTTGAAGGGTATTACTAACTAGTTTGAAACCATTATCCTCAGCATTTCAGCTGTGTTTTTTTAGTCCATTAAACAGGGTTTAAAAATAATACCAATATTATTAATTACTAAAGCAGCTACCCTACATTTATATCTTCCTAATTGGACTTAAAGGGGTTGAACTATGTCAAAGGTTTGAGCCTCATTATTGGGAAGAAAACTGATATGGCTAAGTTCCTTTTTTAAATTTGGGGTAGTTGTAATAATTCACTATCTCCCTGCTTATGAAAAGGGTCTTTGTGCACCACCCGTCAAAAATTGTCTTTACTATGGCTGAATTACCATTATGGCTCACCTTCAAATCGGCAGTTGGAACAGCTGTTGAACTACTCTTATTAGTGACGCCTTATTAACTACTGTAGGGTCTGAGTTATTTTTCATTGTTAGGACAAAGAGCGATGTTATGAATATATTGTTTACATTTCCTACAAGTTTTTAAGCTTATAGGGCATGCATTTGAAGCATGTTTTTCCACGGAGACAGGTTAGGCAATTACCAAGGCGCATTAACCTTTCACCTCTCGTTTAAACATCTGAATAATATTACAAGTGGAGGGTGTATGGGTTCCCCCCCCACATAAGACACAATTTATTATTCGTACTTCATTAGAAGTAGCCCGGATGTAGGGGGAAATTTTATCTATTATTTGAGTAGGTCTAAGTGGTTTACTGGTAGGCTGAGAAGTTTTTAATTTAATTACAGGCTGGTTTGATTTGCGTAACAGGCGCCCGGATAAATACCCACTAAAAGAGGGATCTTTAAACTCTGAGGTGGCTGATATAGCTGATTACCAAAAAACATAGAGAATAATCGTGATTTCCCCTGGGAGGGGTTTGCTTAATACCTTGGGAAACTTTGGGTTAAAGAAGCTTTAGCTGTAGATGGAATATGAGCACACTCCAGTAATCCCTCATATTCAATTACTTTATCGAGATATCTTTGACATTCGTGTTCATGATTGATAACACATTGCCGAATCATTTCTTTATCCCAAACTTGTTCTTAATTGAACTTCATATTAGAATAAGCCTCCCCATATTTATTCCATTGCTCATTTAACAATGGTAGACCTGTCTTTAAATTAAAAATAATCAATAGGAATTGACTTAATTGCGTCCTCACATGTTATATATTCGTTGTGAGCACTGCTAATTTAAACTGATAATGAGGTTAGGTAACTTTGCCATGACTTAGTTAATAACTAAGTTAAAATAAAATATTGAATGCAAGATTACGTCAATAAAATAATTATTAGTTGATAAGTAATTTTTATCTAAGTGGTGGTAGTGCCTACTCGGCCTAACAAGACGAGGAGCAAGGCGTATATAAATTCAACCACCACCTAACTACTACAACAACTAATACTACGTAACCTCTGATGCTATCTACTACCTGGAGTAGGTAGTTACCCGGCTGAGTCATTCCTGGGCGACTGCAAAATACCCCGCCTCCAGCCTCATAACCAGCAATTGTGGTAAGCTCATAATTACGCCCACTTAACGACCCCCTTGAATCACATAAACAAACAATTTTTCCTCACTCGGGGCACCAATGAGGGAATTTGTCACATACATTTTATTAATGTGAGGTCCTACCTAATCAAAATCCATATTCTAAACTCATCCCGACACAATACCCTAGCTAATCAACTAACTAGGATACTTATCGGTGGATAGTGGGTTGAATCGTTGTAGGCTTGTATTAATACTGCATGACGTGTTTATCCAAAGTGGTCTGGGCGTGATCTAGCCCGCCCGTTGAATGACTGAAGGGGGGGGGCTGGAGGCGATGTGCTGGGCGTAAAGTGGTTCATCAAAACCATCACGGCGGGGGTGTTTATAATCACTGATTTCATCCAGGAAGCTATTCAGGCTTAATCGACGCGGCGAGATATTATCTGTGTCGCTAAGACAAGTCCTAATGGTTTAACACTATATGTACAAATTAACGTATGTACAAAATCTCTTCATTAATCAGAGAAGATATATTCTTCTCGATATATCTTCTCTGATTCTCTATATACAACCCCCGATGGAGCTGGTAGTTTTACTGTACCCTTGTACTTATAGACAAGCACGTATATTAGATGTTACTCCTGGGAAGGGTCTAGGAGTGGGGACTGACCTCCGTGTGGGCGGTGGTGAAAGGCCGCCACCATGCCACGTGTACTAAATCTCAGTGGCTAATATCTAATGGGGGCAGCCAATGGCCATTGGACCACGCTTCAAACCAAGGGCAAGGTGCTAATTATTTAAGGTGCAAATGGTTAATAGCACTGAGAATATTAATTTATCCTATCCCAGTACTAATCATTTACTTAAATTACCTTAATACTACCCATTACCATTATAATTATATATATACACTCCTACTCACCCCATATGACGAGCGGACAATAACTCCCTCACTAGGGGGGGGGGGGGGAACAAACCACCACTCTACCATTATGAGAGGGTGTTGTGGTGGATATTTCCACACTATATGAAAATCTGACAAAAAGAACAACGGTATTGAGACAATGAAGCATGACTCAGGAATTACGTATAATGAAAAGGGACAAAATATAAAACGATGTAGTATTGCGCTAAATATACTACATATATTTAGTGCCACCCTGGTGGTTTAGTGTTCACCCTGTTATTAAGTCTAATAACAGGGTGGTCAAAGTAAGGTCGTGGGTCCCGATGCCAAGATTTCCAGTGTGGAGTGGAGCAATCCCTCCTGGCGCCCACACTCCCTGCCTCAGAGTGCAATCCTTCCTGGGCGCCCACACTCCCTGCCTCAAGAGTGCAAAAACCTCCTGGCGCCCAAACTCCCTGCCTCAGAGTGCAATCCCTCCTGGCGCCCACACTCCCTGCCTCAAAGTTGTAGTCCCTCCTGGTGCCCCACACTCCCTGCCTCAGAGTGCAATCCCTTCTGGCGCCCACACTACCTGCTCAGATTGCAATCCCTCCTGGCGCCCCACACTCCCTGCCTCAGAGAGCAATCCCTCCTGGCGCCCACACTCACTGCCTCAGAGAGCAATCCCTCCTGGCGCCCACACTCCCTGCCTCAGAGTGCAATCCCTCCTGGCGCCCACACTACCTGCCTCAAGAGTGCAATCCCTCCTGGCGCCCCACACTCCCTGCCTCAGAGAGCAATCCTCCTGGCGCCCACACTACCTGCCCTCAGAGTGCAAAGCATCCTGGCGCCCACACTCCCTGCCTCAGAGAGCAATCCCTCCTGGCGCCCACACTCCCTGCCTCAGAGTGCAATCCCTCCTGGCGCCCACACTCCCTGCCTCAGAGTGCAATCCCTTCTGGCGCCCACACTCCCTGCCTCTAGAGTGCAATCCCTTCTGCGGCCACACACTCCCTGCCATCAGAGTTCAATCCCTTCAGGCGCCCACAACTCCCTGCCTAAGAGTGCAAATCTCTTCTGGCTGCCTCACACTCCCTGCCTCAGAGTGCAATCCCGTCCGGGGGGTTGGGAGGTTGGGGGGGGGATGACGTGGGCCTGTAAGTCTGAATCAAAAAGTAAATAAATTAAACGTGGCTGATCCCGCTCCTGATCACCAGCGTTCCCCTTCACTGTCATGTCCTGGGGAAAGAAAGAACGTTTTTACATACATGGAAACAAACGTTTTTTGCCGTTTTTTTATTTAGTCTTTCGTGTAATGACTTACAACGGAGGCATCGTAACACACGGGTGTTCCAAAAATACTTTTAAAAGTTAATGAGATTGTGAATTGCCAAGACGTAAATCAGGTAACAAATTAGCTTCACAACATTTACGATTCTGTAATCTTGGAGCTTCATGTTATTAACGCTTGATGATATTTCATTAAGTTGTCCGGGATATAAATGATTAGTCTACGTGTGTTTCAGCTTTTTTTAAGGTGTCCTGTGGAGGCGGTTGCCGAGCGGTCCGTGTACCGAGGTGGTGGTCGTGCAGTCCCGCGTTCTGTTCCCGCATGTGACGCGGATATTTCATTTGCTTCCAAGTGGCGCGTGTCGCCCGGGTGCCTGACTGCCATTGTGCCTTGGGTCAAGGGCAGCGCCGGGATGGCACGGGGCTGCGGGAAGCGCGTTAGTAACTCATAGGCAGCGCCATAATTAATACAAATACAAGGGTCCCAATGTAATACACCCAAAGACGCCTATTGAATACATCGTAAAAGAGAGATATTTGTAGAATATTTCGTCATCTTTCCACTAATTATTTTCCTTTCCTTGGTAGTCTATGTTCAAGATGAGCCACGGAACCTTTCCTCTACTGTAAATGATGATGTAGATCTGATATACAACATAATTCATATACGAGTATTAACCAGCTGCACAGACGTGACTTATACTAGGGCTGTACCCAGCCCCGGTATTTTTTTACCGATATATACACTCACTGTTATGTCGATGCCGATATCCCGATACCTTGCCACGACACCGATACTAATATATGTTTTAAAATGGCTGGGAGGGACAAGAACAGGTAACAACGATCAGTTAATGAAATCTTCATCACTCGAGATTTGAAATATGTGTCAAGTGGCTTTGATATCATGCATTGTATTTATGCTTCTAGAAAGTGTTCATAGAAAATGTAATACCACCACATGTATTCCAAGTTTATGCAATAGATAGCAGCGTGTGTGTTGTGGCCAGCGGGGTGACTATCATAAACACCGGACTCGGTGACCCTTGCAATATACCGGAAAGCCCAAAGACCTGAACCATCACAGGAATAACTCCATGCTTTACTTTGCAATATACATTCCAAATGTTTCTTCTACATAATAAATCCTTTCAAAAGTCAAGCCGCATTGGTTGTGTTATCCGATCAGTTCATGTTGTGTCATGTTACCATGATGATTGATG
>JACEEZ010011343.1:7500-27500 GCA_016584305.1 Chionoecetes opilio
TCATAATTGGGCTTTAAAACCTTCCCCTGGTCAACCCGGTTCCAAAAATGTGCCACATGAGGTGATTTGCGCCATGGGGGGCGGAACCTATACCAGACACACACACACACACACACACACACACAGACCACAGACAGACAGACAGACAGACCACTTTCGCTAATATTTACCATTACACCATCACCCCCCACCTATTCCCTCACCCATCACCCATCACCCCCAACCCATCACCCCCCACCCATTCACTCACCCATCACCCCACACCCATTACCCATCACCCCACCCATTCACTCACCATTACCCATCACCCTACATCAAGGTTTCCTCAATTCTCGCAACCCACTTTTTTTTCACAATTATCGCTAATAGGCTGCTAAAAAAAAAAAAAAAAAAAGTGATCGCATCATCTCATAATTGGGTTATAAACCTTCCCCTGGTCAACCCGGTTCCAAAAATGTGCCATATGAGGTGTTGCGCCATGGGGGGCGGAACCTATCCCAGACACAACAACAACCAACACACCACACACACACAACACACACACAGACAGACAGACAGACAAAACACACTTTCGCTTATATTTACCATTACCCATCACCCCCCACCTATTCCCTCACCCATCACCCATCACCCCCAACCCATCAACCCCCCACCCATTCACTCACCCATCACCCCACACCCATTACCCATCACCCCACCCATTCACTCACGCATTACCCATCACCCTACATCAAGGTTTCCCAATTCTCGCAACCCACTTTTTTTTCACAATTATCGCTAATAGGCTGCTAAAAAAAAAAGAAAAAAAAAAAAGTGATCGAATCATCTCATAAGTAGGCTTATGACCTTCCCCTGGTCAACCCGGTCCAAACAATGTTGCCCACATGAGGTGCTTGCCGCCACGGGGGGCGGAACATATAACCAACACACACACACAACAGACAACAGACAGAAGACAGACAGAAACACACTTTCGCTTATATTATTAAGATTACCCACCAACCCCCACCTATTCCCCACCAACCCATCACCCATCACCCCCCCAACCCATCACCCCACCCCACCCATTCACTCACCCATCACCCCAACCCATTACCCATCACCCCACCCATTCACTCACGCATTACCCATAACCCTACATCAAGGTTTCCTCAATTCTCGCAACCCACTTTTTTTTCACAATTATCGCTAATAGGCTGCTAAAAAAAAAAAAAAAGTGATCGGATCATCTCATAATTGGGTTTAAAACCTTCCCCTGGTCAACCCGGTTCCAAAAATGTGCCATATGAGGTGTTTGCGCCATGGGGGGCGGAACCTATACCAGACACCACACACACACACACACACACACACACACACAGACAGACAGACAGACAGACACACTTTCGCTTATATTTACCATTACCCATCACCCCCCACCTATTCCCTCACCCATCACCCATCACCCCCAACCCATCGTCCCCCACCCATTCACTCACCCATCACCCCACACCCATTACCCATCACCCCACCCATTCACTCACGCATTACCCATCACCCTACATCAAGGTTTCCTCAATTCTCGCAAACCCACTTTTTTTTCACAATTATCGCTAATAGGCTGCTAAAAAAAAAAAAAAAAAAAAAAAAAAAAAGTGATCGAATCATCTCATAAGTAGGCTTATGACCTTCCCCTGGTCAACCCGGTTCCAAAAATGTGCCATATGAGGTGATTGCGCCACGGGGGGCGGAACCTATACCACACACACACACACACAGACAGACAGACAGACAGACAGACAGACAGACAGACACACTTTCGCTTATATTATTATAGATATTGTGGAGCTATTTTTTTGTCCGAAACAATACAATACTAAGAACGAAACATTGTGATTAGAGGAATTATTGGAATGAAATATTCCTCATCGTTAACAATGATAATAATAATAATAATTATTATTATAATAGCAATGATGATAATGTTAATAATAATAATAATAATATAGACAATAATATAGATTATAGAATAACAATAATAATAATAATAATAATAATAATAATAGTAATATTAAAAACTATAAAAATAATAATGATACGCATAATAATCAGATAATGATGTGATTATAATAATAAAATGATAATAATAATAATCTATAATAATATAAGCGAAAGTGTGTCTGTCTGTCTGTCTGTCTGTCTGTCTGTCTGTTTGTCTGTGTGTGTGTGTGTGTGTGTGTGTGTGGTATAGGTTCCGCCCCCGTGGCGCAAGCACCTCATATGGCACATTTTTGGAACCGGGTTGACCAGGGGAAGGTCATAAGCCCACTTATGAGATGATTCGATCACTTTTTTTTTTCTTTTTTTTAGCAGCCTATTAGCGATAATTGTGAAGAAAAAAAGTGGGTTGCGAGAATTGAGGAAACCTTGATGTAGGGTGATGGGTAATGGGTGAGTGAATGGGTGGGGTGATGGGTAATGGGTGTGGGGTGATGGGTGAGTGAATGGGTGGGGGGTGATGGGTTGGGGGTAATGGGTGATGGGTGAGGGAATAGGTGGGGGGTGATGGGTAATGGGTGAGTGAATGGGTGTGTGGTGATGGGTAATGGGTGAGTGAATGGATGGGGGGTGATGGGTAATGGGTGAGTGAATGGGTGGGGGGTGATGGGTAATGGGTGAGTGAATGGGTGGGGGTAATACATACATTTCTACATCCATGATTTCAGGAAAGTTAGAAGGGGCTATCTGGAGAGTCCGTGTTTGGTGGGCCGCAGGCCCACCACCAATAGCCCTCCGCAGGAGCTAGCCAAAAAGTCCGCCCGGAGGGCGGCTTTGCGGCTAGTAATAATAATAAAAACGAAGAAACACAAAATATCAATAAGTGGATACGATTTAATTAACAAGACAACACAAAGAGCTTTTAACATGAAGTCTTCAAATAATTATGTCATGAAAAATAATAAGTCTTAGAAAATAATAATAAGTCTAAAAAAGGATGATCTAAATTTTTAATAAGTCTTAAAAACTTAGACTTATTGAAACATATTATGACATAAGGAAAGGAATCAGTGATATTCTAAATAACTCAAAATAAAAAGGAACCGAGTACTAAAAAATGGATAATTATGAAATGTCACTATAAAGAATCTAAAATATGAGAAATAAGACTAAAACACGCGACTTATAATTGAAAAATAAACTCATTATATAAAAAAAGATTAAAGATATTGCAGGAAATAGCCTAAATATTGAGGAACAAAATATAAATAGATTTATAAATACAAAAACATAACTCCTACTAAAAGAAACATAATTTATTAAATAAAAGAAGAAAAAAATCATTATATCGCAGGAAATCAACAATATATTGAAAAAATATATATATGTACGTAATGTGTTCTTATTTGTATATATTTACGTGTACTTACTAACCCTTTCACGTCCAGATCTTTTCTGTGCTACATAAAATCGTCTGTTATTAGCCATAAAATTACGAAAAGTAAATTAATATACCAAATTAGCTAGTGGACATGGATACTAAACAAGTCAAATCTATAAAATATTGCTTATACTCATTTAAGTAGTCGTCCGCAGACCATTTTTTTTTGCATAATTAGGTGAATGTTCATTCAAAATACCTAATCCACAAAACATAATTCATTTCCACGCCTTATTTCCCTAAAAACATGACTTTTGTAAAAAGCGCGGGAAAAAACAACAGCCCATTCCAGGCCGTGGCGGGAAACTTGCTGGTGACGTCAACTTAGGTGCCTCCCCCCCACGCGATAATACAAATACACTTAAACTCAGAAATAGATATAGTACTTTGTCAGGCCGAAGTGGTTATCAATTAATATTACCAAACCTCGGAAGGCGGTAGTGCAGGGGTTAGCGTCTCCGACTGGCCTTCTCGGTGACCCGAGTTCGATCCCCAAAGAAAACCAAAACCTTTTTGCACCGTCGAGTGGCCTAAGAACACCCACATGCACTGCCCATCAACTCTACCTTCGATTGCGAGTGCATCGGAGGACACAGGGGGGCGGCATGAGCCTCTAATCACAGGCGTAACTATAAGAACCTTGCCTGCGCCACTACGGGCGAGGACCAACCATCAGAACCCTCAAGTGAACCTCCAGAGCCTACCGAGCCCTGGGTCACCACTGCCAAAGCCGGTATGTAAAAGCCTGCGCCTGAGATTGATGACGTCACGGACGGAGTCTGTACGAGGCCATCGAGATGACAAGTTTACCTACCTAATATATGTTTATCAGTATAAAAGATATACTGTTATCTTCGGAAATAGTTGTTCCTTAATATTATTAAATAAAAACCAGTAAAACACACTAAAGAAATGCCATTATGAGACTCTCAAGAAAGATGCAGGAACTTAAATTCTTCGCTATTTAATATTTTGCTTATAAACATTTTACATAGAGAATATCAATAGAAGCGGAATTTAATTAGCTTTTCATTGATATATTTCGTTGTCTGATAAATGAATTAGCAGCATGCATAAATTAGCGTTAACTAACTAAAAAGATCATGAAATCGGGTCATTTTTCCAGATTGATGATGTTATTTATTTAGTTCACGCTAATTTATGTATGGTTTTAATTCATATATCAGAAAATAAAGTACATCAATGGAAAGCTAATTAAATTCCGCTTCTATTGATATTCACCATGTAAAATGTTTTAGAGCAAAATATTAAATTGCGAAGAGCATATTCATGCATATTTCTTGCGAGTCTCATAATGGTATTTCTTTAGTGTGTTTTACGGTTTTTAATTTGATAATATTATAGAACAAACATTTCCGCAGATAGCAGTATATCTTTTATACTGATAAACATATATAAGGTAGGAAATAACCCGATTTCATGATGACTTGTGGTCGTGGAGCCGACTCTGATGATGACGTTACCGTCCATCTCGCCTCGCAGACGCAGGCTTTCTACATAGAAACGGCTTTGCCACTGCCTACAGGCGCTATAGGCACAAATGTAAAAAAAAAAAAAACGTTGCGGAAGTAAAATCAAGGAGTATGATTACCCCGAATATATTTACATAACAAGATTAAATAATATATGGCTAGCCGCTAAATAACAATCACCCAATTAACGTCTGCAATGATGCAGGGGTAATGTCACCCTAAGAACTCCCTGAAACGCAGCTCGACGAGAGGTGAATTGCAGCAGCAATCGTCAGCACCGTAGAATAACTCTTCATACTGCGGGGAGCGTTGAATGGTTGCGGGACAGCTGAAGGGACAACTGCAAGAAAGCCCACGTCTTCAGTATGGCCTTCTAGGGATGAGATCAGCAGCTTGGTAGTGGAGGTGTTGTTGGAGGGGACAGCTACCTTATCGTGGGCGACGAAGCTAATGCCTGCCTTATCGTGGGCGGCGAGGCTCCATCATCAAATTGGGTAGAGTACCCCCCTTAACCCTGGGACAGGGGCTGAAAAGGTTGACGCGGAGAGTCGAGTAGCTGCGCTTGAAGCCCCTAAGCACGCCGCTTGGTGAAGGTGAAAGTGGTAATCACCGTTACTGTGACGAGGGAGGTGTAGTTCAGGTGTAGTTCCTCACACATGCCCCCACTAAAGCATCTGCTACACAGCCGATGATGAAGGAGAACTGCAGCTGTTCCGTAGAAACATACAAAATATTTGTAAAAGGCTGTAGTGCAGGAATCAAACAGATAACTATGGCCGGCTGAGTAGATCGGTTTATTAGATCTCAGTAGATCTGAATATTAGAGGCTTGTGGTCAACTTGAAGGAAAAATTATTTACCTCTCAAGTAGAAGTCAAACATAAACTAATAAACAAAATTCCCAACATTAGTGATACAACAAAAAAAAACACGAACATAAAGGCACAGGCTGTGCCTAGAACAAAAAGCAGTAATAGTAGTCCTGGTAGTAGTAGTAATCCTAGTAGTAGTCCTGGTAGTAGTAGTAATCCAAGTAGTAGTCCTGGTTGTAATAGTAATCCAAGTACTAGTCCTGGTAGTAGTAGTAATCCTAGTAATAGAAGGATGGGCACAGGGTTGAGATCATCTGGAATTCTCTCTGTAGTGGTGAGGGTGAAGTCGTGCTCATCAACCTGAGTAGACTGACTCAAAGTGAGATCAGGATTCATAACATCATGTTCCCCAGAGCTATGTACGTACGTACACGTACGTACACGTACGTACACGTACGTGTAGCTGGGCCATCAGACAGTAAAGTAAGCCTAAGTGAATCGTCAGTATCCTCACTTGAGCAGGAGAACTTACTCTTCTTCCTGGACTCCGAAGTAAGCTCAGTTACGACCTGTAACAATTGAAGTCTACGGTGTTTATCAGAGGTTGACGCGACTGGTAACGATTGAAGTTTACTCTGTTTATCAGAGGATGGCGCGACTGGTAACGGCTGAAGGGGTACTGGACGTACCCGTCTCTTAGTTGACAAGCAACATTTGTCGCAGCAACGACAGTAATCCCAGATGTCCGCGCACATTCCTGGCCAGTAAAAGTCTTGAGAGATCTTCATCAGGGTCTTAAGATGGGAGACATGACTAGCCAAAGGATCTTCGTGAGCCAAACGTAGGATGACGGGACGACACTAACTGGGGATAACTAATGATAAAGTATTTACCTTACTTGGGCTATCAGAGGAGATACACTGCCGGAACAGGATGCAGTGTTTGTGTAGAAACTTGTAGGTGGCACCATCCCGTGCCTTCTCTACTTCACAAGTAGACGTTGAGGCACGTAGACACTGCAGTGAAGGAATGATTCTTGTAAGTGACGAAACTCATCAAGGGTCACAGACAAAGGGTGGAGTTCAGGCAGGACTAGAGAGTGTATCCGTTCAGTTCTACCATCACCGGGCTCCACAGGACACAATTCAATTGGAGGGGACTCACATGAATGTAGAGGTTGACATTCAACTAGGGAAATGTCCTTGGCATTAGATGAGATGGAGTCTTCGGGAGAAATAGAGTCATCAAGGAGAAGAGGAGGAGGAGGTAATGGATCTTGTGGCCGTGAAACATTAGTGGTGGCTTGGTTCTTATCATCAGGGAGAAAATGGTCATCACGAAGTTGAGGGTCAGGACTATTAGGGACTAACACACCGGGGATATTCCCAGTCAATGCACTAGCAACTTTAAGTGGGTCCCTTACGGCATCAGTCCAGCCAGTGTAAAATGGGCACTGTAAGTAGCATCTTACAACGGGGAATTCATTGGTGCGTTCTAGATAATCAGCAACTTTAACTTTGGAACAGAGTGATGGGTCAATGTCTGGCAGGGCGTCCTCAGAAACTACGACACCAGAGCACCCTGTGTCCCTAATGATGGTAGAAGACCATGACCCATTGATGGTTCCCGAAACTGAATATTGAGGAACCTTAAGGTCCTCCAGACAAAATCCAACCTTATAAGGGGAAGTGTTAGTTGTTCCATCCTTGAAGGTTCGAGGATTAAGGGGGCAGTGCGGTCGTATGTGTCCAGCCTCCCCACAATGGTAACACGTTACATGTGAGGGAGTTTGATGCCCCGAAGATGGGATCCTCAGCGGAGTAGGAAGTCTAGGGGGAGATCTCCTCGCGTTGTTGTCGGCCTTAGGATACGCGTTGTGGGCGGACGCCCAGTCGTCTGCTAGTTGAATCGCATCCTTCAGCAGGGTAGGCCTTCTTTCCGTGAAAAAAGGCGAAGTTCAGGTGACAAGGAATATAGAAATTGATCTAGGATTAAAAATTACCTCAGATCTTCATGGGTCTCAGGCACACAGGAGGACTCAATCCAAGAATTGAACATTCGTGACAACTGGGTGGCGAATTGATGGTAGTTCTGCCCTACTTGAATCTTAGCTGACCTAAAACCTCTGTAGCCATCTGGAGTCTTACTGAAACCAGTTAAGAATGCCTGTTTCAGTAGCTCGTAGCCCTTGGTGGTGGATGATGGAAGGGACGTGTAGAGCTCAGTAGCCTTTCCTGTAAGGGGGTAACCCAGTCGAACAGCAAAAGTATCCATAGGGAGTACGTACCAGCATCGCGGCCACTCGTTCAAACCTTGTTAAATAGGTGGCTATGTCCTCGTCATCCTTGTAAGATGGTGAACTCGGCCTGGAGACAGGATCAGATGGTAATTGGACGGAGGGCTTGCCTTCAGCTGCGAGTTCGGCTAATATATTTTTTTCTCCCGCTCTGCTTGTCTTTCTTCTCTCTCTCCCTCAGCTTGTCGTTTCCTTTCCTCTCTCTCTGCTTGTCTTTCATCTCTCTCAATCTTTTGTTGCTCCTGGATCCAACGGGTGATTTCCGATCCTGTTAGACCGAGGGCCTCGCCTTGTTCCTTCAAAGCCTGGAAGGTAGACATTGCAGATAGACAATAAACACAAAAATAACAACAATAAATAACAAACACCATAAACCCAAAAAACCCCAAAGAAATATACAACACCTAAATTGAATAGAAATAAAAAGCTCTCTAACGTTGTTCCTGGCCTGGAGGCAACAACGGCGCGCGGCGGCGACTTGCAAACAAATTCCCACAATCTTAAGAAGTGTAATAAGTTAATTGATAACATATCCTGGCAAGGTCGCCAATTATGTCAGTGCCGAGGTGGTTATCAATTAATATTACCAAACCTAAGAAATGTGGGGGAAGAAAAATCAAAGAGTATGATTACCCCGAATATATTTACACAACAAAATTAGATAATATATGGCTAGTCGCCAAATCACAATCACCCAATCAACGTCTGCAATGATGCTGGGGTAATGTCACTATAATAACTTCCTGGAATGCAGCTCGAAGAGAGGTGAATTGCAGCAGCAATCGTCAGCACCGTAGAATAACTCTTCATACTGCGGGGAGCGTTGAATGGTTGCGGGACAGCTGAAGGGCCAACTGCAAGAAAGCCCACGTTTTCAGTATGGCCTTCTAGGGATGATATCAGCAGCTTGGTAGTGGAGGTGTTGCTGGAGAGGAGAGCTATGGCTATCTGCTTTATCGTGGGCGGCGAGGCTAATGCCTGCCTTATCGTGGGCAGCGAGGCTTCATCATCAAATTGGGTAGAGTATCCACCTTACCCCTAGGACAGGGGCTGGAAGTGTTGACGTGGAGAGTCGAATAGCTGCGCTTGAAGCACCGAAGCACGCCGCTTGGTGAAGGTGTAAGTGGTAATCACCGTTACTGTGACGAGGGAGGTGTAGTTCAGGTGTAGTTCCTCACATACATGAAGAATTTTGGGTGTTTCTGATCTTTTTTTTTGCGGTATGGCATATACTTGCATCGTTTTTGAGTGAAGCAAGAAAGCTGTGCCTTTCCAGAGAGCTTAGCACCCATTTCCGACCTATACGGCCACGATATATGTGTGGAGACATGTGGATTGCCGGGCAAGAGGCGGACAATTTGCTTCACACCGTCCGCCTCTCCCTCGGCGCTCCACACGTCTCCACACATATCGTAGCCGTAAAGATCGGAAAGGGGTGTTAAGCTCTCTGGAAAGGCACAGTTTTCTTGTTGCACCCATTAAGGATGCAAGTATATGCCATATTGCAATAGAAATATATCAGAAACACACAAAATTCTTCATGTACAATTTTTTTTCTGAGTTTACGTGTATTTGTATTAGCGCGAGTCTGGGAGGCCGCCTGATGTGACATCACTGAGCCATAGTCCGTCGTCTGCTAGTGTGCAGGAGCGTTATGGAAGCTCGGGGAATTTACAGATTTTGATTGCTGATCATTTAAAAACGGGTGACTGGATGCAAAAGGTGACAACATATTGTTGATATACTCGATAATGGCTATATTTTGACTGCATTAAATCAGGAATGATGAAATGGTTTGGACGATTATTGTCCAAGCGAGCGAAGCGAGCTTGGACACCTATGTCAGCCGAAATCAGGTGTCATATTGGCTTGTAAAATGTTTCCACGAATGTGTGGGCAAGAAAGATACAGGCGCAAAGGAAGAAATTTGGTACAGAAAGTTGTATTTCGACCCTTAACTCATTGTCCAAGCGAGCGAAGCGAGTTTTTAGTATTTATGTTAAAATTCGTAATATATTGTGCCTGGCGACATTAGTGCAGTGGCGAAAGTAGTGCATTAGTGCAGTGGAAATAAAATGTGTTCGTAGCCTTCACAACAGCAGTGTCTTAGCGTCGCCGAGAGGCAGGCCGCTTGTGTTAGGCCTCATATATTCACTATAACTCGTGTTTCTAATGCCGTTAAAGGTGTTATTTTGGGTTAGCGTGGTGTTATATACGTGGTAGGGTGTGTGTGAGGTGTTAAATATGCCATTTCAGCCGTGGGTACAGAGAGGAGGAAGAATAACAATTATGAAATACCACCACCACCACCGACCTGCATCTCACCACTTCCATGCACGCCTTCAAATCGGGCGTAAATGGCTGGCTGCAAGCGGAACTAACGCAATAAAACATGCAATAAAAATCATTACTAAACATTTGTATAATAAGATTATGTGTTATATTAGTATAATTCTTTATATATATATGGTCTCAATGTCATCTAGTATACTATTTTTATAGTTATTTGTATTAGAGTATAGTGTTAATTTATAGTAGAGAATTGCTTCTTTTCTCTCAATATTATTTGTATAATTATTGATATTTATAAAATATTAATACTGGCTAGAGATAGTCACCTGGCGTCCCAGTCAGACCCTTAGCACATAACTCCCATCGTATTCAATTGTAATTATTAAGTTAAAGAAACTGAGGAAGAGAGAAGAGAGAGAGAGAGAGAGAGGAGAGCAGAGAAGAGAGAGAGAGAGATCGAGAGAGAGAGACGAGAGAGATGGAGAGAGGAGAGAGAGAGAGAGCCGGGGCAGTTTGCCTAAAAAGGTAATAGATATGTGTACAGCGTTCTGTATTCCTCTTAACTTGGTCTCTCTCGCTCTCTCTCTAGCCTAGTCTGCTTACTCTCTCTCTCTCTCTCTCTCTCTCTCTCTCTCTCTTTCTCTCTCTCTCTCTCTCTCCTCTCTCTCTTAAAAAACTATATTTTATTGCTAAAAAAAGACGGTTATTAAGATATTATAAGCATAAGAATGATGATATTTGAATGTATAGCATTTTAACAAAATTGTTTCACTATTATAGTTACGTTAAGGAGGGAAACTGTTGCTTTTTCAGCTTTACAGACCTTTGCAAGTGTATTCCTTGACCCAAAAAAAAATGAAACAATTTGATAGCAGTAGTGTTAGTGTAGCGAATTTAAATAGAAGCAATAGATACGGGCGTTTGGACTTATACTGTCGGCGGCCATGTTTTGAAAAAACGGTGTATTGTGTCAAAATACGAGCGAGATGTCTTAACTTGTGTCTTTAGATTACTTTTCTTTCTATTGCCTAAGGCTACAGTTCCAAAACAAAGGCGATGTTTTGCATCATGCCGTGAAGTAGAACACCCTATTTTACCTTGACTTAAATCATGTACACTATTACAGACAGTTGACAAATTATGTTGGACACAGTATACAGCGGCAGATTAGAGCATGATATGAGCGAGGAGGATGTGGGAGACAGCGACATTAATGGCCGATAGGAGATATGGAAGGTATCGTTTAATGGTTTAATCTCTACTCTCTCTCTCTCTCTCTAGAGCTTCTCTCTCTCTCTTTCTCTCTCCTTGTTCTCTCTCTCCTCTCTCTCTCCTCCAGATTTATCTTGTCCTCCCTTAACACCCTGTCTCTCCCCGCTCTCTCTGTGCCTCATATTATAGTTTAGCTTATTACAACTCAACAACATTGTCACTCATATCGATGTCCTTATTTTATCAAAAGCTAATCTATGGTCTATACCGAGATTAAGACGTTCGTCCTGAAACGTTATTTTTTCACAAATGTACTGTTCCAATTTTGAGAATAAAAGTCATTTGAATCGCTTCTTCTCTACTCTTCTCTGCTCTCTCCTCTCTCTCGGGTCTTCTCGCTCATCCTCGCTGCTTCTCTCTCTCCTCTCACACTCTCTCCTCTCCTCTCTCTCTCTCTCTATCTCTCTCTCTCCTCTCTCTCTCTTCTCTCCTCATCTCTCTCTTCTCTCAGTAGAGTATTAGACAGTATTGATAAACACCAATCTTTGTTCACAGCCGCCGCCGCCGACCTGGGACATGAACAAGCCCAGACAAGGCCAAGAAAACAACACACGACCCGATGCCTCAATTCACCCCCCCCGACCACCCCAAACATGCCTGCCACACGCCCTCAGGTGCCACAATATATGCATAGCAGGCCGGCGTGAAGGCAAGGCTCCATGCGGGCGGGGTTACTGCATGTCATCATAATGATGTCAACAGTCACCGGTGGTCTGCAGCCTGCGGAGTTCCCTAGCAGAGGTGCGGGGGCGGGGGTGGTAGGTCCCCTTTTTTCCGATGACGTTCAATAATTGTTCTCCTCGCCAGGGTCCACGGCCCAGCCCCGGCAACCATCCTGCGCGTCACCAGTCACGGTGGCCTACAGGCCTGCGGAGCCCCCCCAGGATTTCCATATCATTGGAGTAGGATATGGAAATGGGCCGCGCCCCGCGCCCTTGGATGGGGGGCTCCGCAGGCTGAAGGCCACGTTGACTGTTATCGCGCAGGAGATGCCCGGGCTGACGTTGGACCCTGGCGAGGAGAACATATATTGAGGTACATCGAGAATAGGAAAGACCGACCTCACCCCGCGCCCGGCTGGGGGGTCCGAGCTGTAGGGCCACCGTTTGACTGGTATCAGGGCAGGAGATGCCGGGGCCGCCTGGACCCTGGCGAGGAAACAGATATGATGTCATCGAGGAATAGGAGACCTACCTCACCCCGCGCCCCGGCTACGTGCTGAGGACTCCTCTGGCTGCAATTTGTGTTACATTGTTAGTGTTACGAGTTACTGTTATGTGAGAACTGTGTGTTGAGTGTAGTGACTACCATTGTGTGACTTGGTAATTGTATTTTTGCCAGGTTTCCTACCTGCTGGGTTTCCCATCAAGCCTATAGCATATTAGAGCAAGGAAGCAACTGCCTACTGCTCATGCACCAGTACTCGTTTATAAACCTAACATTTTTAAATCAATGATAGAAACAAACTGGTATAGTAATATATGAGCTCCTAGTAGTTGTACTATAGTATTGCTGCTACGCAATCAACATAATTGAAATAATATAAAATCTCATGCTGAGCCAGGGCTTTTGAAAGTATTAATATGAGTCGTGAGAAAACTACTGTATTTGGGAAAGGGAAGTACCAAGCATAGAAATGCCCTCTTACATTAAGAACTGTTCTCTAATATACAGATAGAAGGCCTGACGTGTGTTTGTGAACCAGCTCATGGTGGTGCGTGCGACTGGTTCTTGTTCATGCTGGGTTACCGTATGTTTATGCTGCATAGGATGATTTATTAAGAACATAAAGAAACATAAGGAAGCTATATAAGAGGTGTATGCCGTGAGACCTACAAGGGTTAGGTCGTGTTATTAACAGATTTTGTGATGGTTGTTTGTATGAATACTGTTGGCTCTTTCAGAATGATGTGGGTCAGCAAAGAGTTCTCACAAAGATGTCTTGTTCATACTACGTACTTGCTGAAAAAAAGTAAATCGCTGTTAATTATACTAACCTTAGAATGACTTTATAAGCTTAGAATGTCACACTGGACCTTATCACTGCCCAAAAGTGCAATCGGCCAAAAACTATCTTGACTCCTTGCCTATCCTACTTGATGCATCATCTATGATGACATACAGTAACCCCAACCAAAGAAAAGGTGAAAGATTTGTGACTTTGTTTTAAGGCATATGTAATGGGTATGAAAGTATGGTTGAGGGCACATGGTATTGCTTGGACCCAGCTGCATTACTGCTGGATCAGCAAAGTATGAGAAGGACGATAGGTTTATTGAGGAAGTCGATTAGTTATTTCAATATCTTATAAATCAGATGGGTAATTTAATATATACTGTATTTATAATTTATATGAGTAGTATATATTATCAGTTATTCTATATTGGTAGACAACATTACTGTGCTCTTACTATATCTTAGTAATGGAAGCAGAGGTCCTATGTATGAGATTCAACTCAGTAGTTGATCACTTGCTATAGACGAGAGGCTAGCGCGACTGCAGACAGCACCCCCATCAGCGGATTTATAACTTTTGGCAGGGTAAGACGGGATTGGGCTTCCAGGGACTCCTTGTCTAATATTTCGGTTCTGTGTATATATTGATGTAGATTTATACAATTATACACCTCAAATACCTGGAGTCATTCTCTACATCCTTACGAAACCACCATAAAACTTCCAGCGTATTACAGTGACTGAAAACATGTGTGTTCATGGACATTATCTCATCACTCAGCTCTAGGTCTCATGGTGAGTACCTATGTGTTACAATTAAACTCGCAAAAGGGTATAACCAGAAACTTTTTGTTGGCGGCGGTTCGCACACATAAACTTATCAGTGCTGTTGTAACAATTACATGAAAACATAATCAGCACTGTTACGTTGGGGTGTGTTGTGAGGAGACGAAACTTTTGAAACAAGAAACGAAACTCTTTTGAACCAAGCAAGTAGCTTGGTTGAGTGAACGGATCTATTCTGGACGGATGAGCAAGAGAGAAGAGGTACTCAATATTACGGCTGCTGGACTGGGTGCGCGCTTTGATAGCGCACGTTTTTCGCGAACGTTCAGCTCGCCCTGGCCAGTCTCAGTCAAGGCGTCAGGTTCAGGATGGACTGAGCTCGCTAACATACATCGAGATGGCCAGCCCATTTCGTCGTTCTTATTGGATGGGGGATCGCGGGTCTCTGGGGCGGTCCTCCGGGCAGAAAATGTCCCCATTTTTAAACAAGGCGCGTTTTATTTACTTGGATCTACTCAATGGGGAAGTCAAGTTGAGGGATGACTATGAAAAAATTAAGGATGAAATTTCATTTCATTTACGGTAATAAACACTATCTATAGTCGCCATCTGCACTATATGGTCGCAGGGGGGCATATATTATGAGTTTAGCATCACTACAGATCACATCACGTGCACAGTACGTAGTTTACCTTAATCTCACATAACACTATAGTTACGGACATGTCTCAGTGACACATATCAAGTCTTTGGAAGGTTAAAATTCGCTAATATATGGCGCATGGTGTACATTAGTGCAAGTGGGCCACTTAGTGTTGTGACTGGTAACATTCATTTCCCAAGATGTTGTTTCAGCAAAATTGCGAATACTGTAATCTTTCGCTGCAATTACTTTAGTCTATGGTCGGGGCATCCTGGTGTTTCATGTATTTTTTATTTTATGTTAGACCTTATTCAGCCAGCCACGAGAAGCTCCTGGTCGTCTTCCCGCTTACTGTAGTTCCCATGCTCAGTTCTCCCCACACTAGTCCAAAACATGGTCCTGCTCGCTGGCCTGGACGCTTGAGTAAGGGCGATCTGATAGAAGTTGTTACGTGGATGAAGGCAGGGATTTAATAAAGGAGAGGTAGGAAAAGTTTCGTACGCTTTTATATTCAGGTAGTTTAAAAGAACAGGATCCAGCTGGACAAAGCGAGATTAGTAAAGGAAAATAGGGGAAAATCTGGTTCCACAAATAGGGATGGTGAATGAATGGAATGGTCTCAGTAGACAGGTAGTAGTTAGTGCTGAGTTCATTGAACGGGAGCTTTAAAAGGGGAGCTGGATAGGTCATGGATGAGATGAAAGGATGGATGTAGTTAGTGTTAGGTGGACAGGAAATACACGTGTAGGCCTCTGGGCCTCTTGTAGCTTCCTTATTTTATTTATGTTTCATTATGTTTTGTTCTAGGCCCACAGTCTTCGCTCGTTCCAGCCGGTTACAATCTGGCTCGCACAGACGAAAAAACAGTGGCCGCCCGGGACTAGCCCAGTCCAGACCCGGGCCAGAGCGGGTCCCGAAAACGCGAATTACTTGGCAGCTGATCTGCAGCGTCGCAGCCTTCGCTACCACATCTCACTCATCTTACTCACACTATGTTATCTCATACAACTGCAATTAATCTCCGTATCCACACCTGTTTTCGAAGAAGAGAAGCGAGGTGGCAAGAATAGACATTAATGAGTGTTTTAATTGAGAATAACTCTACAGACCGACACCCACGGGGAAATAGTTACTCATTCAATCATCCACACTCACTCATCTCAACGTCCAGAAGACATGTCAAGAGGAGTTCCCAACGTGTTGTCATGTGAAAAGGGGGACGCTCTCCACGTGTAGGACAACGACGAGTGAGGAACGTGACGAAGGTATACTACCTAGGTTCTTATAATCAACAGTTAGAGGCTAAGTAGCTAAAAGTATTTTAGCTGACGTCTACGATTATTTAAATTATTTAATTGCACAAAAATTGAAGAATATTTTTTGTTCTTGTCGTTGATAGGTTAATCTTATCAGTGAATAATAGCTTCCCCTTAATACGTTTTCTTTCTATCTAACAGGGGGACTTCATATTATGAAAGAGGAAAACGGATACTTTCTAGCGGTGGACTCCGTAATTATTATTCTCAAAAACAATTTCTTTTCCACTTATGGAGGTGTTTTGCGTATGTAATTAATGAACCTGGCAATATTACATGTTATTGCTGCATTAATATAATGCAAAAGTTTCATTCACCATTTGGTTACTTCTGTAGTGAAGAAATGCAGTCAGGTGAGCAGGTGGCCTTAGTAACCTGAGGAGTGGACTCCCAAGGGGAAGAAGCGCACTTGTGTCAAACCCCTGATCTACTTGACACCTTGCTCGCCTTCCTTTGCTTATAATCTCTCTCTCTCCTCTCTTCTCTCTCCCTCTCTCTCCTCTTCTCTCTCTCTCTCTCTCTCTCTCTCTCTCTCTCTCTCTCTCTCTCTCTCTCTCTCTCTCTTACACACACACATTATACCAATCACCCCCACAAAAACTCACATACATACACACAACAAACTTCACAACAAACACAAGTACTCACACAACTCAAATGTCATACACTCAACATACTCAAACAATTACGACTTCATTTAATAAAATAATGCTCTGGAATTATTTCACGTATTATTTGGTCCTTATATACTTCGGAAATACGAAGAAGATCCATTATGCCATGTAAGTACTACGTTTTTCACACAAGATAAAGTGAAAAGGATCATTATGTAGTAAATATTTCGCTATGGTTTTGGCCATACCATTAAGTTCCACATAGTGCTGAATTTTCTTTGGAATTTTGAACCAAATTTTGACCAAGTCACCCTTAAAAGACTATAGAAACTCTGTGACGTCAAGCTATAGCTCCCACCAAGGGTGGAGTGGACTGACCTTTGCAGAAGGCCTTGGCCAAAGCACCAAGCCACCCAGGGTGACGGAAGTGCTGGCAGTGATACTCGCGGCCACAGAGTGTTCTGGTCCAATGACATAATATTTGAAACTATTACACGAATTATCAAACTACCAGAAAAGATTGGAAACTGAACCTACCATCATTTCATGACCCGAGAATTAATGCATATCATGAATATAAATTAATTACATAAGTAATACATAGAATAAAAGTACAAGGGAGGCAAAATAGAATGGTGCATAAACAATTTCTCTCACTTTCATTTTTTTGCTTCAACTCCCTATTATTCCTGTAATTTTGCTTGTTGAATAGAATTTGCTCTTGATTTACATTCACTTTTCAGAATCGCATAGATCTTTTTGATTCTGATGGTATATTGACAGGGCAACCGAATTGCAAAGATTAAGTAGATACGTCACAAATGATAATGTAAAAATTGTTCCGGCTAACAGTGGGTCGCCGTTGCAGAAGGGGTCGTATCCAAACTCAACAGGGAGTATGGAGTTTAGTCTAGGGTTACATGTCATTTGGTAATGTTAGCGATTGGTTTACTGAGCTCAATGGTCCTTAGTTACCCACATCGCCACGGGCCATATGGCTGGAGAGAGTGCTAAAAATGGCCTCAAGCCTACCGTCCACGAGTTCAATTCGGACCCAACTCGAGAATGGCCATAGATCAAATAGGACCCAAACCGTCGAAGGAGAGAGAGAGAGAGTGAGAGAGAGAGCGAGAGGAGAAGAGAGAGGAGAGAGAGAGAGAGTGAGGAGAGGAGAGAGACGAGATGAGAGAGAGAGAGAGAGTGAGAGGAGGAGAGAAGACGAGAGAGAGAGAGAGAGAGAGAGAGAGATGAGAGGAGAGAGAGAGAGAGGAGAGCGAGAGGAGAGAGAGAGAGAGAGAGAGGATGAGAGAGAGAGAGAGAGAGAGAGACGACGCGAGAGAGAAAGAGAGGAGAGAGAGAAGAGTGAGAGAGGAGAGAGAGAGATGAGCAGCGAGAAGGAGAGAGAGAGATGAGAGAGAGAGAGAGAGAGAGAGAGAGAGCGAGAGACTGAGAGAGAGAGAGGAGAGAGGAGAGATGAGAGAGCAGAGCGAGAGAATAAGAGAGAGAGAGGAGAGAGAGGAGAGAAGAGATGAGAGAGAGAGAGAGGGAAGCGAGAGCGAGGAGAGGACGAGAGAGAGGGCGGAGAGTACGAGAGAAGAGGAGAGAGGAGAGAGAGAGGAGTAGAGAGCGAGAGAGAGGAGAGAGAGAGAGAGAGAAGAGAATGAGAGAGAGAGAAGAGAGAGGACGAGAGAGAGCGCGAGAGAGAGAGAGAGAGAGAGAGGAGCGAGAGAGAGAGCGCGAGAGATGAGGGAGATGAGAGAGAGAGAGAGAGAGAGAGAGAGAGAGAGATGCGCGAGAGAGAGCGGAGGACGAGAGAAGAGAGGAGCCGAGAGCAGGAGAGCGAGAGACGAGCGAGTGAGAGAGATGAGAGAGAGAGAGAGAGCATGTGATGCCGGTCTCCCAGAGTATTGATTTGAGTGAGAGAGAGAGAGGAGAGATGGACTTATGAGAGAGAGAGATCGTAGCGCGACGATGAGGGAAGAGAGTGAAGGGAGAGAGAGAGAGAGAGGAAGAGATCGGAAGAGAGAGAGAGAGTGTTCTTATAATTTAGATCCGGGATTAGTTCTAGCCGCGATCATTCCCTGTGGGAGATCAGGTATGTAGACGGTTAAGGGTGGAAATATGCAAAACCTGAGTTGTCGCGGAGCGAATTGAGCACCTCCCCGCCCCCTACAATACCCAAACTCTTATAGCGCTTAGTCTATGGGAAAAAAATGTCCGCAACCAGAAAGGAGGGGCTGATATTCATTTTGATTGATGCAGGAGAGATATAGATGTGTATATTACGTAGTAATAATGAGGATGATAATAATAAAAGGTAATAAGGACAATAATTAACAACTAAGCACTGGGATGAATGAAAAACAAAAATGTAGAATAAAAGACCTGGGCCATACGAGTATAGCTCAGGCCCTGTAAAATACAAACTACGTAGACGAACACACACACACACACGAACACACACACACACACACACACCACACACACACACACACACACAACACACACACACACACACACACACACACACACACACACACACACACCACAACAAAGTACTAATAATAATTATCAAAATAATAAGTTATTTAATTAAGTTAACCATGTTCTATAATTTCATTACCTTTTTATTTCTTATTTATTAAAAATGTTCTTATATCATCGTCCTAATAAATATTCAAATGACCATCTATCATTAATCGACTATTGTATGTTTTCTTAATATTACTCAATAGTAATATCATTAGTATTATAGGAAATAGACGTCCACACTAAAGATGTGGAAACGTTCCAAAAACTCGCACAGGCTAAAGTCAACTTGTTTAAATACCTCACCTTAAAATATTTATATTACAACCTACCTAAAAGCAACCTAACCTTCACCATCCCCTTTTTGATTTTCTTCCTTTTTACAAAGAAAAGAAAAAGGCTATCATGTTCTTGAAAAAAATTACAAAACAAGTTAAAAAAAAATAGTGTGGGTGATGCGATGGTGTGGTGGTGGGTGGTGGTTTTTTGTGGTGGTGGTGGTGATGGGTGGTTGTTGTGGTAGATGGTGGCTGGCTGTGGTGAAGTTGGTGATGGTGGTGGTGATGGTGGTGGT
>JACEEZ010011346.1:0-22272 GCA_016584305.1 Chionoecetes opilio
GGATTAACAAGTCCTTCCTTTTCCCCCAACCTCAAATGTTTTTCACCTCGGCATGTCCGTTCTTCATTGGTTTGTGTGGTTACTATAAAATCTTTTATTACCACTTGGCAGCATTGCATCACCTTTTTGACAAATCTTAAAAAGAACTCGCATTTCTTGGGTGCTGTAAACAGAAGAAGAGCGGAAAAAAAAAGCCCTTTTGCTTCCGGATTAAAATTTCCTTTGGGTTTTTAATACAGTTGTCTGGCCCGCAATTGTTGGGCTTAAAGCAACAGAGAAGGGAAAAAATGGGTAAGGGCGGTAAACTTCCGGGGCAGTAGTACCTCAGTTCGCTCCCCCCAAGGAGCACTGATGGCCGGAAAGTTGACATTTGGAGGAGGTAAAAGGAGGGGAGGAGTTGGACTCCTTGGGGGAGGGCGCCCGGACCGAGTTGGCCCCCCCTTTGGGGACGGTGGCCGGAGTTGGACATCCTTGGACGGGAGGTGGCACGAGAGGCAAAATTGGACTCCTTGGACGGGAGTGGCTGACGGAGGCCGGAGTTGGCCATCTTTGGAAGGGCGGGATTTGGACGTCCTGGACGAAGGAGGGGAGGGTGCAAGGCCAAGATAGGGAGTCTGGCGAGGATGGCCTTTGGGCCCGTCCAAATGTTACGGGACGATGCTCCTCGTAGCCCTTTTTTGGAAAGGCTGGTGACCCAAATGACGCATAAGGGGAAGCCCTTTTACCTTTTTCCCCGCGGGCAAGTACCAACATGCGGCTTCGTGGGGTTTCCCCCTTTTGGGGTTTTGGGAAACTTTTTCAGGGGCCTCGTGGAAAAGAAGTATTCCCAGAAAATACCAACAGAATATACGGCCGCATCTCTCGAAGGGAAATCTTCAAAAACGACGTATAAAGAAGAAGAACAGTGAAGCTTCTGCCCAAGATGACACCTCCTTCACAAAGAAGCCTCAAGAAAACAACCCTTCTAAAAAACGTCCTCCTTCACCCCAAGGAAGAAGAATCATCATCAAACCCCTAGTAAAAAAGAACAGCACACGCCTCAACGAAAAAGCCGAATGCCCAAGTGAGAAAGCCGAAGCCAACAGAGAATGAAACTTACAAAATCGGGTGCCTTACATCAGAAAAAAGCTCTCACACACTGCAGTACAGGGCAACTTATCCCAAAAAAGAAATCGAAGCGTTTTCCACTCAAGTCCTTCATCAAACAAAACGGCTTCAGCAAGAGAGAATCAACCGTCGACTAAGAAAATCATGGAGAACTGGTAAAAAAAAACCCCTAACGGCACAAAAAAGAGTCAAAAACTAACTATCTTCTACCGGGCTTTCTTCTTCCACCGCTCACCAGGAAGAGAAAGAATAATATCCCAAATCGGTTTCCACCGTAACGTGAAACCCCTGCAGACCAAGAGAGGAGAATAAACTACAAATCTACTACAAAAACAAGAACACCAGCAACCTCCCTCCGCAAAGCCCAAGCCAGACAAGGAGACAAAACAAAGTCCCATGTCGTAATATGGGATCACATGCAAAGAGCAAACTGTGAATCCCCCCTCTTTCCTTACAACGGCTGACGCAACGAAGCGTCCAGACGTCTTACTTGCACCTAACTTCCGGACCCCAACAAAAGTCACAATTAGAAAACATGGGCATCATCATAAAAAAGAAAATTTCTAGAAGAAAATACAGAATGGTTTACATGTTCAGATGTGCGGCGACTTCCATCTTAGAAGCCCACTGTCAAAAAAGAGATCAATCCCAACTTACGTACGCAAACGACCTACAGCTCTACCCACATGAAAGAACAAAAGCAAATAACAGCTAACAGAGAAAAGCCAAGCGAAGACCAACAACCAATCAGCGTTTTCCACTCAAGAAACGAAAGCAAAAGCTATCTACCAATCACGATGCGCTAATAGGTCGTGGCAGCAGATCGCTATAAATAGCGCTGCACGGCATCTTAATCATGTCACCTCAATCTGAGGAGAAACATGTCCATAGCTGCTGAGAAGGGTTTTAGACGAAATCGCGATAAAGAAAACATGAAGTACGGCGAAGTCATAAAAGTGATTACAAAAGAAAATTTAAGACACTCTTAAGACAAAGAGAAAATATTCTTTAAGAAGATAATAAACCTGAAACTAGCTATCACTTTTAACGAGATCTGTCTCAGAGAAAATTCCGTTATATACTCTCCTCTCTCTCTCACCCTATCTCTCTTCCTCTCTCCCTCTCTCTCTCTCTTCTCTCTATATATATATATATATATAATATATATATAAAATATTATATATATATATATATATATATATATATATAAATATATATAAATTAAAAATATAATAAATATATATATATAATATTATATATATAATATATATATATTATATATATATATGTATAAAATATATATATACATATAATAAATCATATTATAATATATTATAAAATATATATAAATAATATATATAAATAATATAAAATATTATATATTTTATATATATATTATATTTAAATAATATATTATAATGTATTTTTATAATATATAAATATATATATATGTATATATATATATATATATATATATATATATAATATATATAATATATATATATAATAATATATATATATATATATATATATAAACTATATATTCATATATGTATATATACATATATACATATACAATATATATATATATTATAACATAATATTATATTTTATATATATATATATTATATATATATATATATATTTATTAGGGTACGCCGTGGGTCCAATGAAAAGTGAGATATAGATTATTTCGAATTTGGCAGGGTGTTTTCTTATGTAAAATTGAATTTTAAGGGTGGTTTGTCCACTTCAACTTTTTGGTTTGAGCACTTCTTGCTATGCAAAAATGGACTTTTATATTTATATGCAAAACATAGCTTAAAGTGCGATTTTGCATAGTAAGAATTGCTCAAATTAAAAAATGGAACAGAGATAAAATCGTCTTAGAATTCCATTTTACATAGGAAATTGGCATGCCAAAGTTGAGAAAAAGAATTTTTGTTATACGGCGTACCCTAACCAGGGTACCAAAATAGTTGGATTGGGTTACGATGGGAGGAAGGACAAGACCAGGGCGATGGTGCCCGACAGTTATGGGAAACTGCACCCAAGGTTGATCAGGGAGGAGCATGTGTCAGTGACAGAGGATAAGATAAGATACTTTGATCCTATCTAGACACTTTGCAAGTACCAACTACAAGGTTATTGACTATACAAAGCGCCACCACACCAGGACGAATTTGGTGGACTCGAACCGCTGACCGAATGGCGCAGGGACTGCAACACCAGTCCGTGATTCTACCACCGCGTCACCCTGGCGGGTAGAGTGACAGAGGAGCCATCTGGAAGGTACCTTTGGCACTTTGTACCAGAGGACCCGGTGCCACCTGAGAAGCCTGCGTTCAAGGTGGCTCAGGCTCTCTATGATCTGCTGGTGACATACGACTCCACCGACTCACTGATCGTACTGCATGGTGACTCAACTAGAGCCAACACGGGGTGGAAGGGTGGTACTCACGCCCATTTGGAGAAGATGCTGGGACGCAAGTTCTTCTGGAGTATATGCGTGTTGCACACAAACGAGTTGCTCCTGCGCCACCTTATCACCAGCATCGAAAGGGCCTACCTCATCTGACATCCTCACGGGTCCCCAGTGTTTCAGTCCTGCTGTCCAGCGTGAATGAGATGCAGTACAACGCAAGAGTTCAGAGGAGTGCCAGGCGGTGAAGATCTCACGGAGATAAACCCGGAGTATATCCTGGTCAACATGTCCACTGACCAGCAGGTCTCCTACCAGCTGGTCCAGGTTGTGAAGCGGGGCGTTCTCCCGTCCGAGCTGCAGGAGATCAAGTGTGGCAAGGTGTCCCACTCCCGATGGCTCACCAACAGCCCCGTCGCTCGTGTACATGTGGACCAGAAAGCATGGACTGACTGGCAAAGAACTGAACCCCCTGGAAATCCTAGTCAAGTACTGCCTGCAGGTGTACTTCAAAACTCTACTACGAAAATCAAGGTTCACCACAGACTAGAGGACGGCCCCAAGCAATCCTCACGCAGCTCAGAGTGATGAGGTCGCAGCTCGAGAAGGTCCAAACAGCTGTGACCTTCTACGTTGCGGACAGGAGCATTGGTTCGCACACTCAGAATGTGTCCTCCTCTCGCTGATGGCGAGTCAGAGTGAGGAGACCGCAGGTTTTGCCGTGACCCAGATTTTGAAGCTGAGGGCTGGGGAGGAGTATGGGGACCCCAGTGTAAGGACCGTCGCATCACACCCACTTGAACTTGACAGCCACCACTTGCAGACACTGATCAGCTGGCAGCCTAACCAGGTGCACGAGCCGGCATTCACCTGTTCACTGTCCAGGGAATCAGATCCAGGAATCCTGGTCAAGCCGTACGAGGTTCCGGATTCCTATCCACACCAGAGCACCGAAAGAGTCGTGAAGCAGGTGACAGAGGCTGCGGCAGCAGTGGTGGGGGCAGCAGGCCAGAGGGCGGGGTTATCCGGGCTCGGGCCCAACACCCCGGGAGACCAGCCCGCTTCAGGTCTAAGAAGGACATGATGGACACGTTCTAGCCCAAAGTAGGGCTGTGACACTGTGATGTAGTGCCTGATGAACCAACTGATCAGAAAGCTTACCTGCTTCATTGGAACTCATATTGGTGCATGATGCAATAAACAGGACCAACCGGACACTGTGTTACTCATTTAAGCATTATTCGATAAGGGTGCAATATAAAAAGTGCATTTTGCATAGTAAGAATTGCTCAAATGCAAAATGGAAATACATAAAATCGTCCTAGAATTCCATTTTAACATGGAAATTGGCATGCCAAAGTTGAGAAAAAGAATTTTTTTATCGGTGTACCCTTATAATTATATATATATAATATATATTATATATATATATATATATATATTTTTAATAGTATTATATATATATATATATATATATATAAATATATATATAATATATATATATATCAATTGCAACTTGAGACAAGACTTTTAATAAAGTGTGGTAGTTGAATGCGTGTGGATGGGTGGATGTGGAGCGAAGGGTAGAGCGACCGAAAGTGGAGTGGGGAATATGAGAAGTGAGGAGCGAGGGGTCGCGGCCAATATTTATGCCGACATATAAAGGGGAGGCGGTGGCCGAGTGGTTAGCGTCTTGGAGTGGTGAGCTCGATGTCCTGAGTTCGAATCCTGCTGGGGACAACAGCTCCTTCAACCTTTTTTAATGCGGTTGACAAGAGCCTGGTAGGTGAGCAGAAGGTCCTGAGTTCAAGTCCCACCAAGGAGCAACTGTCAAATCCATCGTCGAGTGGCCGAAGAAACCTGCATGAGGCATACCTGTTCTTCCGACTGCGACTACAAGTGCGGCGGAGGGAGCAGCAGGTGGCAGCATGAGCCTGACTGAGGATCCAAACATCATAGAAAACGGGATCTTCACATATAGATCACAAGTGTCATCACTATAAAAATCCAGCCCGCGCCACTAACAGGCGAGGGCCAACCATCACGACCCTCCAGAATGTGCAGGGGCCAACCATCTGAGCCCTCAAAGAATATATAGCCTAAAGGCGTTATAGGCTCCAATGTAAAAAAATATATATGTAAACAAACGGATGTTTCTACTCCTTCCCCCAGACTACCGCTTTTCTCCGTGCTTTTTCACAAGCCTCGCTCAGCCTCTCGCGTACCACAATGTTTCGTATTGTACCAAAATGTCTAGTGTACGTGATCTTCTGGGTTTAATTTTCACTGGAATGTATTAATTTCACCGATTGCCATCATATATGTTACCCTTTTGGTGTCAGTAATTGTTTATGGATTACAAAGGTAAAATACTTACACTGAGATGAGTGGGTTTGGTGTGGCGTGCTTCGAGCGGAAGGCAAGTACCCAGGGTAAAAAGATAATCAAATCAGTTAAGTTAAAAATATAATCTCTATCATTTACATATAGCAGTACCCAGACTATAACGTTAATTGTACTGTAAACGGTATCGGTAAATTCTCTCGGGTTTAATCACATTGCACAAAGTTTCACACACTACACACACGTCTTTCTTGAGTGGTTACTGAGCTTATTCTGTTCGCCAGTGGGGCTGTGGCTTCAGCCAGTTCGTCCACCACAGTAGCATGGTGTGGCATGTGTGACTAGGCAGGGTGTGGCGATAGGTCCCCATCCAGGGTTGGCAGCTAGGAATATGATCTGCCTTACAATATAATAGCATATAGCGTATATGACATTTTTGCCAAAAGTGTTAGGGATTTCATGTAATTACTGACTACATAAATTCACTGTAACACACACACACACACACACCCAAAACCCGAAACCTTTCTGCCCCATCGAGTGGCCTAAGAACACCCACATGCCCTGCCCATCAACTCTACCTTCGATTGCGAGTGCATCGAAGGCCACAGGGGGGCGGCATGAGCCTCTAATCACAGGCGTCACTATAAGAATCCTGCCTGCGCCACCACGGGCGAGGACAAACCATCACAGCCCTCAAGTGAACCTCCAGAGCCTACCATCCGAGCCCTGGGTCACCACTGCCTACAGGGGCTATAGGCACAAATGTAAAAACACACACACACACACACACACACACACAACACACACACACACACACACACACACACACACACACACACACTAACACACATATACATACACACAGACACACACACACACTAACACACATATACATACACACACACACACACACACACCACACACACACACACACACACACACACACACACACACACACAGGGTACTCCGTAGTGTAAGGGTTAGCACGTTCGGCTCACAACCGAGAAGTCCCGGGTTCGATCCCCGGGCGGAGCGAAGACAGACAGGCGGTCTTCTTAAAACTCGAGCCCCTGTCCACCCAGCAGTGAATGGGTACCGGGTGTTAGCCGGGGGTTTGTGACCCCCCTCCCGGGGTGGTGGCTTCGGCCAACACTAAACACTAAAGATGAATGATAAAATAAATATTGATATGGAGACGGGGCCATACGAGCGTTGCTCAGGCCCTGTAAAATACAACTAGATGAATACAACTAAATGAATACACACACACACAACAATCATATATATATATATATATATATTATATATTTATATATATATATATATATATATATATATATATATATATATATATATATATATATATATATATATATATATATAACAATATATCAATTATTGGGGACATACGCCGAGGGGCGCGTCGCCTCGCCCACTCTACGACGCCACTCCAGGGGGTCACCACGCGCGAGTCCCCATGCAGGCTCCCTTCCCATACCAAGCAACTCTCGACAGGAAACATCAACTTGCCCCAGCCACGAGCCTTGTGGGTGCCCCCTTGGCCTCCTCCACGCCGGATTGTAATTTACGAATACAACCCGGTGGGAAGGATCGGTTTAGAACATAAGAAGAACATAAAAAAAATAAGGAAGCTACAAGAGGCCGTGAGGCCTACACGTGGTAGTTCCTGTTACCTAACACTACCTACATCCACCTTTCATCCCCATCCATGAAACCTATCCAGCCCCTCTTTAAAAACTCTCTAATGACTCCGCACTAACTACCTGTCTACTGAGCCCATTCCAGTCATTCACCATCCTATTTGGGAACCAGTTTTTCCATATTTCTTTTTAAATCTACGCTTTTCCAGCTTGAATCCGTTACTTCTTGTTCTACCCTGGTTAATAGCCGTAAGAACTTTTTCTACCTCTCCTTTATTAAATCCCTTTATCCACTTAAAAACTTCTATCAGATCGCCCCTGACTCTGCGTCTCTCGAGTGAGTGTAACTTTAATAGCTCCAATCTCTTCTCATAACTAAAGTTACGCATCCCTTGAATAATTTGGTCATCCTTCTCTGCTCTGATTCTAACAAGGCTATATCCACCCTGTAATATGGAGACCAAAACTGAACTGCATAGTCTAGGTGAGGTCTGACTAGAGCCAGATAAAGCTTTAGAATAACTTCAGCACTTCCACTTTTAACACTTCTCGTAATAAATCATAGCACTCTATTAGCTCTATTTCTAGCCTCAAAACATTGTTTCCTAGGTCGGAGGTCTGGGCTGACCCTTACTCCAAGATCTTTTTCACCTGCTGATTTTTTCAGCGATACATTGCGTATGGTGTATCTATTACCAGGGTTTTGTCTACCAACATTCATAACGCTGCACTTATCAATATTAAATTCCATCTGCCATCTGGCTACCCACTCATTAAGTTTATCTAAGTCTCCCTGAAATATGTTTACATCAGACTGTGATCCAATAATCCTACCTACCTTAGTATCATCAGCAAACTTGCTGATACCACTGCTAATCCCACTATCCATGTCGTTGATGTAAATCAAAAATAGTAATGGACCCAAAACAGACCCTTGTTTCAGGGTAACGTGCCACATGCCCATATAACCGAAGTTGGCGCTGACGAACTATGCAGGTAATAGGCCTCGATTCAGTCTCACGGTGCAATCGCTGATTTGACACGTAATCATCCCAGTGATACCCCATGATTCTACGAAGACACTTATTACCAAAGGCATCAATTCGCCTCTTCAAGTCCGTATTTAGTGTCCATGTCTCACATCCACAGAGTATGCCAGGGATCACAAGCGACTTGAAGATCCGGATCTTTGTCCTTCTGCAGAGGTACCGACAACGCCAAATACTCTTGTTGAGCGAGTCCATAACACCGTGGGCTATGACAATCCGCCGTAAGACCTCTTGACGTGACCCGCCGTCATTATGGACTGCGCTACCAAGGTATGTAAAACTTTCCAAGATCTCAATGTCCTCACCGCACGCATGAACAACTCGTACTGCTTCATCTAGTAAGCCTCCAAACACCTGGACCTAGGTCTTGAGCCAGGAGACCTCAAGTGCCAAAGGCTTTGCTTCTTCGTGCAGTGCCTCGAGAGCCATCACCAGGACCTCCAGCGACTCGGCAAAGATTACTGCATCATCGGCAAAAACAAGATCAGTGATCTTTGTATTGCCGAGGGATGCTTCACAATCACTTTGATATACAACTTTTTCCAATACCCAGTCCATACAAGTGTTGAAAAATGATGGGGCATGGACGCTCCCTTGCCCCACTCCTGTATTTACAGGAAAATAGCTGGATACACCTCCCCCACACTTCACAGCACTCTCAGTTCAAGAGTACAGGCCAGTCATCAAACCAATAGTCCTTGCAGGAATCCCGCGAAGTCGCAGAAGATCCCAGAGTTACTCACGATGCACTGACTCAAACGCCTTCTTAAGATCAACATAGGCTGCAAGCATCCCCTGTGGAAACTCACGTCGGCGTTCCACCCGGACACGAAGCGCTAGGATACGGTCCTTTGTTAAATTACCAGGCGTGAACCCAGACTGCTGAGGTCTCTGATCCTTCAGCAGATGGCTGCGGATCCGTGTCAGCAATAGATGGGCAAGCACCTTGCCTTGCACGTTGAGCAGTGTAATACCACGGTAATTGTTGCAATCCTTCAACTCCCCTTTCCCTTTCCAGATAGGAACGACCAGCCCCCTTTTCCAGTCAGGAGGAATGGTACCTGATTGCCACACGGCAGTCAGGAGAGCATGCAACCCGCGGATCATGGCCTCACCCCTAGCTTTGAGGAGCTGCGCACTGATATTACAAACACCAGCTGCCTTTCCACCCCTTAACTTTGCTACAGACTCTCTGACTTCGTCAAGAGAGGGTGCGGTTTTGTCAATGGGAGGATCGGCATCCGCCGCCCGTAATTTAGTGGTGTGATGCTGCCCAATTGGGGGGTTCACCGTATACGTATATAGTACCTACAACATAACATACCTTCGCTGACACACCGGTGTTAGTATTTCTAAAATTGTAGCTTTATATATTCGGTTTTATTATAAACGTTTTATTTGGCTCTAGTCAGACCTCACCTAGACTATGCGGTTCAGTTTTGCTCTCCGTATTACAGGATGGATATTGCCTTGTTAGAATCAGTGCAGAGAAGGATGACCAAAATTATTCATGGAATGCGTAACTTTAGTTATGAGAAGAGACTGAAACTATTAACTGTACACGCACTCGAGAGGCGTAGAGTAAGGGGCGATCTGATAGAAGTTTTTAAGTGGATAAAGAGGATACAATATAGGCGATGTAGGAAAAGTTCTTAAGGTTAGTAAGCAGGTTAAAACGAGAAGTAACGGATTCAAGCTGGAAAAGCGTAGATTTAAAAAGGAAACTATGAGAAACTGGTTCACAAATAGGGTGGTGAATGATTGGAATGGACTAAATCGTCAAGTGGTCAATGCGGAGTCTATTGGGGTCTTTAAAAGGAGTTTGGATAAATTCATGGATGCGGAAGAGAGGTGGATAGAGGTAGAGTTAGGTAACAGGAACTACCTCGTGTAGGTCTCACGGCCTCTTGTAGCTTCCTTACTTTCTTATGTGCTTATGTTCTTATGTTTTGATCGAAAATTTTATGATTTCGTTTAGCAAACGCTTAATGCTTTGATCATCTATTACTGAGCTGCCTGTGTTCTTTCAGTGGGACGATTCCGTTTTTGATTTGCTTATTATTAGACCAAGGGCTACGAAACCCCCCCCCCCATCTCCCCCTTTCTTTATACATGCCGCTTTTATTTTCAGTTACTTTAAGTCTAAGCTTAAAAAAAAAACATTGGTTGTCAAACGATTTCTGGGTGCTAGTACCCGTAAATAGATATTAAATATGGCTACTAGCTGACGGGGGGAAAACTGAATACAACGCCATTTTTCAATCAGCAATGCTAAAAACAAGAAGTACTTTTGTATTCCAACTTTTTTTGGGGTGACAGATTTTAATTGTTATTTTGGGGCTTCAAAATCATTTAACTTATTAGTAAACACCAATAGGCGCTGCAACTACAAAACTTAGATCGCGGTCTTAGATCTAACTTCCAATCTGTTGAACATCACCTTTCCTCCTCTAGACCACAACTTATTTTCTGCACCGAAACCCAGGTGTCTGTGAGGACTGACAGCTGTTTCCTCTTACTCTCTCTATTATAATCATTTTCCATCCAAAGCTGGCTGTTGCGTATATGTACGCAACGGCATCACTTGCTCTCGTGCCCACGGTCTTGCATCTTCAGAATTGTATACCATCTGGCTTCGACTTTAATGTCACTCTCTTACTGAATTTATCTGTGCTGTATATCTCTCACCTAACTCCTCAGACTATGTAAAAATTCTTCGACTATTTTACATCCAAAGTGGAGCATATTTCATCTGCTTTTCCTTTTGTAGAAATTTACATTTTTTGGGATTTCAATGTTCATCACCAGCAATGGCTATCATTTTCTTTCACTAACCAACCTCGTGAAACAACCCTACAACTTTTCTATCTTCCAAGACCTAGAGAAGCTGGTGCAGCACCCTACCCGTATTCCTGACCGTCTTGGAGACACGCCCAACATTCTTGATCTTTTTCTAACCTCTAACCCTTCTGCTTACTCTATAAAAGTGTTCCCTCTGTTGGGTTCCTCCAATCACAATCTTATTTCTGTTACCTGTCCTATCGCTCCGATCCTGCCTCGCGACCCATCTAAGCGGAGGTGCTTCTGACATATCAACTCGGCTCTTTGCGCAGAGCGCATAACTGAGGTCATTGTCTCTAGCATTGGACATACATTCCTAACACTTTCTTTAATCATAAAGTCTTTCTAAATCAAACTCCTCTCGTGACTTCTGGCATCTAGCTAAAATCATCTCTAACAATTTTTCTTCTTAATTTTTCCCTCGTATGCTTCACCCAGATGGCTTCACAGCTGTCTCATCTATTTATAAAGCTGAATTTTTGGATCAAACTATATCATTAATGTAATAGGCAACTATTTATGCTTTAAGTTTGCCGCCTCTATGTTTGAAACATAAGTAGTGACCTCTAGCGGCGCCCACTTACGGACAAGGTGAGCGTGGGTTTGTCACGCCATCTTTTTTTTTCATGGCGTAGTTGTGCCCGGCTGTCGTCAGGCTCCCTTCCCTGTGCTCGCCTGTGATTGGCCTAGGCATCACCCGATGCACTAACACGTGTTCAACCCCCACCCCTCTGGCTGCGAGACAAGGCCTGACCGGCTTATCTCTTTGTGCCCACCGCGCCCAGAGTGACCTGACGCGCACCCCACCCCCTCCCCCCCCTTGCCCTGACCTTCCCGTCAGGTCAAGGTTTCGTCCCAAGGCTTTCAAGCATTTCAGGGACATTACCTTTGGCTACCCTATTCAAGTTTTCACCGATCACGCTCCTGTGACTGACTTATTCAAGGGTAAAAACCTCAATGGACGCCTCGCTCCTTGGTATTTGACGATACTCGAATTTTCGCCAACATTCAAGTACTTGCCAGGACGCCTTAATGTTGTTGCTGATTCATTATCGCGTAATATACCTGTAGCTCCTGTTGCTGTACTTCCTAATCTGTCACTTGATCAGTTACGTGATGAACAAGTAAAGAGACCAGTGGTCTAAAGTCATCTTGCCCTCGAATCCGGCGATGATTCAACTCTTCCACGCATGCCCCTGCCTTTATCTGAATTTTCATTGTCTGATGATGGTGTTTTACGTCGTGACACTGTGATTGCGCAGAGACGTGTTCACCAGTTAGTCATTCCTGATGTTTGTTTATAAGGACGTTGTGCTTCACTTGCTCCATGACGTTCCTCATGCTGGCCACCCTGGTCGCGATAGATGTCTCGCTGCTGCCCGCCAGAAATACTACTGGCAAACTATGAGAGTCGACGTTGAGCGTCACGTCGCACAGTGCCTTTCCTGCGCACAACACAAAGGTGCTGTTAATAAACCAGCCCCTATCCTGGAGTACCCAACCCCTGATGGCCCATGGGATACCATTGTGATAGATCTTCTGCAGCTTCCTCGTAGCCATCAAGGCTCTACGTATGTTTGTCTGCATTGATCGCTTCAGTCGCTTTGTCAACTTGGCGCCATACCTAATAAGTCTGCGGATGCAGTTACTCATGCCTTAGTGACGCATGTTTTCTGCCCCTACACAACACCTCGAGTGATTGTGTCTGATAATGGGACAGAATTCAAGAATGGAGTCCTGGAAGTGTTTTGTCGGCCCAGTATGACATTATTCAAAACTTCACGGTCATTTACCACGCGGCCTCAAATGGTTTGGTTGAGCATGTCAACAGGAAAATTCTTGAGATTCTGCGACATGTCGTTGGCTCTATTCATGAGGCTTGGGAAGATTGGTTGCCTCAAGTAGCAGCTTCCATTAATGGTGCCACCAAACAGCGCTACTGGAAAGACACCAACTTCATTGCCTACAGGCACGAAAAACGTCTTCCCTACGACTTACTCGCTCAGCGCCCGCACCCTTACTCGGTGGATGATTATGCTAAAGCCGGTATTACACGGGCACTTTTCTGCTCAGTGAGCAGCTGCTCACTGAGCAGATTTCACTGAGCTGCTCAACGAAAACTATTACACGGTGATCTGTGTTTTGATGAGCAAAATGCATACAGACCTGAGTGCGGTTATGATACAAATGATCATAGCGCTTCCTAATAAGCAGTGCTTGTGTGTAATGGAGATAGCTTTATTTTGCGCAAAAAAAAAAAAAAAAAAAAAAAAAAAAAAAAAAGTTACTTTGTGGTTAAAGTTAGGTTAGGTTTCATTACAACCTATAAGGTTAGGTTAGGTTTCATTAAAAACCTTTAAGGTTAGGTTAGGTTTCATTAAAACCTTTAAGGTTAGGTTAGGTTTCATTAAAACCTATAAGGTTAGGTTAGGTTTCATTATTAATAAAAAAAAAAATGGTGGGGGGGGGGGGGGGGGGGGTTTGCGCAAAATAAAACTATCTCCATTAAAACAAAGCACCTATTGTAGGCCAAGAAAAAATAGTTGGTTCTCTGAAAACGACCGCGAAACTCTTGTCCATTATTACCAAAGTGTTTCGTAGTATATATGAAACCATAGCCGTTTCGTACACTCAGCGCAGAGTTGAACTTGACTACTAGAGTTACGATATGACACCAGGTATGTACGAAAATAATCAAAATCAGTGTACGAAACTAACTACTTTCAATTCAATTACTAATAAGAAAGGTTTTTTGATTAGGCCAAAGGTTTTTTATTCATTTAAAACTTCCTGTAATCCCCGAGAGTAGCTTCTATGGACCACTGTGGCCCGCGCCGTACCGTGGCCGCGGCGGTACGGGGCTGACGCCGTATAGTGGACGAGAACTACGCGTTCGCTCTTTAGGTCAGACACACACACTCGGGGGCTAAACACCGCACTCTTAGCCTCTCTCGCTTTACCATATACGCCACACCTGTCACTACACACCTGTACGGCCTCGCAACACATCTGTCGCCTGTGTATCACCGTAAATAAATTACTTGGAAGGTCAGGCTTCTTAGGAATTGAGGGTGTATGTTTTCTTTTTTAATGTTTTTTTTTAACAAATAAAGGGCTATATATGTCCATATTGTAGGATGTGCCTGAACTAAGTCAATCAGTAAGCTTCCATCTCGTCTGTCCAGTCAGCAGGCATGTTGATGTCTTCTGAGAGTTTTAGAAGAAAATGATCTGCAATAAATAATACAGTCATCCATTAATTTCGCTTCCTTTATAACAGAAAACGTTTTTGCTCACTCAAATGACGAGCAAAAATAGCTTCGAAGTAGTTCCCTGTTTGCTCAACCAAACAGGCTTTCATTGAGCAAAATGCTCAAAACTGCTCACTGAGCACAAAAATGCCCGTGTAATAGCCGCTTTAGACTCAGTTGCACGTCTTTAGTAAAATTCATGCCGCGGTACGTGACAAACTGCAAGCCTCGAGAGCGGAAGTTATCTATCAACAACACAAGCGTGCTCAGCCTGTCACTATTGACGTTGGTGACACAGTCATGCGAAACTACCCCGAACGCATTCGAAGCTCGCTGCTAAATTTACAGGTCCTTATCTAGTGGTTGATAAACTTCATGGTCGCAAATTCAGAATCTTAGATCCTCTTCAAAACACCACTCAAGTTGTTCATGTTGATAGCCTCAGAACAACTAATGCACCTCGTCCTGATGCCGTGACCGTTAACGAGTCTTCGCTTGATCGCAATGACTCTCACTGAACAGCACTGAAGGCACTGAATCTCCGCGACCTCTGGACTATCGGCAAAAAACTTAGATCGGCTAACCGTCACTAGGTTTTCAAACCTTCTTTTGCCCTATCTGCCGCATACACCGGCTCATGTTTAATATTAATTAATTATTATTAGTTTTTGTATTTGTTTTGAGTGCGCAAGGCTCACACAGCTCCGGCATCGGCTACTTCTTGCCACGCCACTCCTACACATTATTATTTTTTTTTTTTATCTCTCTAATTTGTGTGTTAGATTTAAGTTATTTTATTTTACCATTTTATATCTGTGTTTTGTTAGTAATCCTATTGCAATGTCATGTTCTTATATTTGTCCTGTTTATGCCTTATGTGTTCTTTTTGACTTGCATTGTGTAACTTAAGATTCATTTATTTTGTTGCATGACTTATCTTGTATTATGTACTTTTCCCTATGTTTGCAATTAGATCATTTATTTGTGTAATCGGCGCTTGCCTTATCAGTGGTCCGTGAGGACACGGGCCGGTAGGTGACCGAGCATTGTAATAGGCAACTATTTATACTTTAAGATTGCCGCCTCTATGTTTGAAACATAAGTAGTGACCTCTAGCGGCGCCCACTTGGGACAAGGTGAGCGTGGGTCGGCCCCCAGGTCAAGGGGTTATTCAGTTTTTGCCCCGGGGGGGCCCGGGTTCAGGAAAATTTTTCCAGGTTTTTTTTCCCCCTTTNTGCTTCGAGGAAGGCAAGTACCAGGGTAAAAAGATAATCAAATCAGTTAAGTTAAAATATAATCTCTATCATTTACATATAGCGTACCCAGACTATAACGTTAATTGTACTGTAAACGGTATCGGTAAATTCTCTCGGGTTTAATCACATTGCACAAAGTTTCACACACTACACACACGTCTTTCTTGAGTGGTTACTGAGCTTATTCTGTTCGCCAGTGGGGCTGTGGCTTCAGCCAGTTCGTCCACCACAGTAGCATGGTGTGGCATGTGTGACTAGGCAGGGTGTGGCGATAGGTCCCCATCCAGGGTTGCGGCAGCTGAATATGATCTGCCTTACAATAAAATAGCATATAGCGTAATGACATTTTTGCCAAAAAGTGTTAGGGATTTCATGTAATTACTGACTACATAAATTCACTGTAACACACACACACACACACACCCAAAACCCGAAACCTTTCTGCCCCATCGAGTGGCCTAAGAACACCCACATGCCCTGCCCATCAACTCTACCTTCGATTGCGAGTGCATCGAAGGCCACAGGGGGGCGGCATGAGCCTCTAATCACAGGCGTCACTATAAGAATCCTGCCTGCGCCACCACGGGCGAGGACAAACCATCACAGCCCTCAAGTGAACCTCCAGAGCCTACCATCCGAGCCCTGGGTCACCACTGCCTACAGGGGCTATAGGCACAAATGTAAAACACACACACACACACACACACACACACACACACACACACACACACACACACACACACACACACACACACAAACCCCACATATACATACACACAGACACAACACACACACTAACACACATATACATACACACACACACACCCCACACCACAACCACACACACACACACACACACACACACACACACACACACACAGGGTACTCCGTAGTGTAAGGGTTAGCACGTTCGGCTCACAAAACGAGAAGTCCCGGGTTCGATCCCCGGGCGGAGCGAAGACAGACAGGCGGTCTTCTTAAAACTCGAGCCCCTGTCCACCCAGCAGTGAATGGGTACCGGGTGTTAGCCGGGGGTTTGTGGACCCCCTCCCGGGGTGGTGGCTTCGGCCAACACTAAACACTAAAGATGAATGATAAAATAAATATTGATATGGAGACGGGGCCATACGAGCGTTGCTCAGGCCCTGTAAAATACAACTAGATGAATACAACTAAATGAATACACCCCACACACACATATAATATATATATATATTTTATATATATATATAATATATATATATATATATATATATATATATATATATATATATATAATATATATAATAATATATTATATAACAATATATCAATTATTGGGGACATACGCCGAGGGGCGCGTCGCCTCGCCCACTCTACGACGCCACTCCAGGGGGTCACCACGCGCGAGTCCCCATGCAGGCTCCCTTCCCATACCAAGCAACTCTCGACAGGAAACATCAACTTGCCCCAGCCACGAGCCTTGTGGGTGCCCCCCTTGGCCTCCTCCACGCCGGATTGTAATTTACGAATACAACCCGGTGGGAAGGATCGGTTTTTAGAACATAAGAAGAACATAAAAAAATAAGGAAGCTACAAGAGGCCGTGAGGCCTACACGTGGTAGTTCCTGTTACCTAACACTACCTACATCCACCTTTCATCCCCATCCATGAACCTATCCAGCCCCTCTTTAAAGCTCTCTAATGACTCCGCACTAACTACTGTCTACTGAGCCTTTCCAGTCTTTCACCATCCTATTTGGGAACCAGTTTTTCCATATTTCTTTTTTAAATCTACGCTTTTCCAGCTTGAATCCGTTACTTCTTTTCTACCCTGGTTAATAGCGTAAGAAACTTTTTTCTACCTCTCCTTTATTAAATCCCTTTACACTTCTAAAAACTTCTATCAGATCGCCCCTGACTCTGCGTCTCTCGAGTGAGTGTAACTTTAATAGCTCCAATCTCTTCTCATAACTAAAGTTACGCATCCTTGAATAATTTTGGTCATCCTTTCTCTGCTCTGATTCTAACAAGGCTATATCCACCCTGTAAATGGAGACCAAAACTGAACTGCATAGTCTAGGTGAGGTCTGACTAGAGCCAGATAAAGCTTTAGAATAACTTAAAGCACTTCCACTTTTAAAACACTTTCGTAATAAATCATAGCATCCTATTAGCTTATTTCTAGCCTCAAAACATTGTTCCTAGGTCGGAGGTCTGGGCTGACCCTTACTCCAAGATCTTTTTCACTGCTTTTTTTTTTCAGCGATACATTGCGTTATGGTGTATCTATTACCAGGGTTTTGTCTACCAACATTCATAACGCTGGCACTTATCAATATTAAATTCCATCTGCCATCTGGCAAACCCACTCCATTAAGTTTATCTAAGTCTCCCTGAAATAGTTTACATCAGACTGTGATCCAATAATCCTACCTACCTAGTATCATCAGCAAACTTGCTGATACCATTTGCTATCCCACTATCCATGTCGTTAAATGTAAATCAAAATAGTAATGGACCCAAAACAGACCCTTGTTTCAGGGTTAACGTGCCATGCCCTTTAACCGAAGTTGGCGCTGACGAACTATGCAGGTAATGGGCCTCGATTCAGTTTCACGGTGCAATCGCTGATTTGACACGTAATCACCCCAGTGATACCCATGATTCTACGAAGACACTTATTACAAAGGAAATCAATTCGCCTCTTCAAGTCCGTATTAGTGTCCATGTCTCACATCCACAGAGTTTTGCCAGGATCACAAGCGACTTGAAGGATCCGGATCTTTGTCCTTCTGCAGAGGTACCAAACAACGGCCAAATACTCTTGTTGAGCGAGTCCATAACACCCGTGGGCTAGGACAATCCGCCGTAAGACCTTTTGGGACGTGACCCGCCGTCATTATGGACTGCGCTACCAAGGTATGTAAAACTTTCCAAGATCTCAATGTCCTCACCGCACGCATGAACAACTCGTACTGGCTTCATTAGTAAGCCTCCAAAACACCTGGACCTAGGTCTTTGAGCCAGGAGCCTCAAGTGCCAAAGGCTTTGCTTCTTCGTGCAGTGCCTCGAGAGCCATCCCCAGGACCTCCAGCGACTCGGCAAAGATTACTGCATCATCGGCAAAAACAAGATAGTGATCTTTGTATTGCCGAGGGATGCTTCACAATCACTTTGATATACAACTTTTTCCAATACCAGTCCATACAAGTGTTGAAAAATGATGGGGCATGGACGCCCCCTTGCCCCACTCCTGTATTTACAGGAAAATAGTGGATACACCCCCCCACACTTCACAGCACTCTCAGTTCAAGAGAAACAGGCCAGTCATCAACCAATAGTCCTTGCAGGAATCCCGCGAAGTCGCAAAAGGGATCCCAGGGGTACTCACGATGCACTGCCCTCAACGCCTTCTTAAGATCAACATAGCTGCAAGATCCCTGTGGAAAATCACGTCGGGCGTCCACCCGGACACGAAGCGCTAGGATACGGTCCTTGTTAAATTACCAGGCGTGAAACCCAGATGCTGAGGTCTCTGATCTTCAGCAGATGGCTGCGGATTCCGTGTCAGCAATAGATGGGAAAGCACCTTGCCTTGCACGTTGAGCATTTTAATTTACCCACGGTAATTGTTGAAATTTCCTTCAACTCCCCTTTCCCTTTCCGATAGGAACGACCAGCCCCTTTTCCAGTCAGGAGGAATGGTCCCTGATTGCCACACGGCAGTCAGGAGAGGCATGCAACCCGCGGATCATGGCCTCACCCCTAGCTTTGAGGAGCTGCGCACTGATATTACAAACACCAGCTGCCTTTCCACCCTTAACTTTGCACAGACTCTCTGACTTCGTCAAGAGAGGGTGGGGTTTTTGTCAATGGGAGGATCGGAAATCCGCCGCCCGTAATTTAGTGGTGTGATGCGCCCAATTGGGGGGGTTCACCGTAAAACGTATATAGTACCTACAAACATAACATACCTTCGCTGACACACCGGTGTTAGTATTTCAAAAATTGTAGCTTTATATATTCGGTTTTTTTTAAAAAACGTTTATTTGGCTCTAGTCAGACCTCCCTAGACTATGCGGTTCAGTTTGCTCCGTTTAAACAGGATGGAATTGCCTTGTTAGAATCAGTGCAGAGAAGGATGACCAAAATTATTCATGGAATGCGTAACTTTAGGTTATGAGAAGAGACTGAAACTATTAACTGTACACGACTCGAGAGGCGTTTGAGTAAGGGGCGATCTGATAGAAGTTTTTAAGTGGATAAAGAGGATACAATATAGGCGATGTAGGAAAAAATTCTTAAGGTTAGTAAGCAGTTAAAACGAGAAGTAAAAGGAAATTCAAGCTGGAAAGCGTGATTTAAAAAAGGAAAAATATGAGAAAACTGGTTCACAAATAGGGTGGGTGAATGATTGGAATGGACTAAATCGTTCAAGTGGTCAATGCGGAGTCTATTGGGGTCTTTAAAAGGAGTTTGGATAAAATTATGGATGCGGAAAAGAGAGGTGGATAGAGGTAGAGTTAGGTAACAGGAACTACCTCGTGTAGGTTCACGGCCTCTTGTAGCTTCCTTACTTTCTTATGTGCTTATGTTCTTATGTTTTGATCGAAAATTTTATGATTTCGTTTAGCAAACGCTTAATGCTTTGATCATCTATTACTGAGCTGCCTGTGTTCTTTCAGTGGGACGATTCCCTTTTGATTTGCTTTTTATTAGACCAAGGGCTACGAAACCCCCCCCCCATCTCCCCTTCTTTATACATGCCGCTTTTTTTCAGTTACTTTAAGTTTAAGCTTAAAAAAAAAAAAATTGGTTGTCAAACGATTTCTGGGTGCTAGTACCGTAAATAGATATTAAATATGGCTATAGCTGACGGGGGGGAAAAATGAATAAACGCCATTTTCAATCAGCAATGCTAAAAACAAGAAGTACTTTTGTATTCCAACTTTTTTTGGGGTGACAGATTTTAATTTTATTTTTGGGGGTTCAAAATCATTTAATTATTAGTAAACACCAATAGCGCTGCAACTACAAAACTTAGATCGCGGTCTTAGATCTAATTCCAATCTGTTGAACATCACCTTTCCCCCTCTAGACCACAAATTATTTTCTGCACCGAAACCCAGGTGTCTGTGAGGACTGACAGCGGTTTCCCCTTACTCTCTCTATTATAATATTTTCCATCCAAAGCTGGCTGTTGCGTATATGTACGCAACGGATCACTTGCTCTCGTGCCCACGGTCTTGGGATCTTCAGAATTGTATACCATCTGGCTTCGACTTTAATGTCACTCTCTTACTGAATTTATTTTGTGCTGTAATCTCTCACCTAACTCCTCAGACTATGTAAAAATTCTTCGACATTTTACACCAAAGTGGAGCAAAATTTCATTGCTTTTCCTTTTGTAGAAATTTAACATTTTTGGGATTTTTAATGTTCATCAAACCCGCAATGGGTATCATTTTCTTTCACTAAACCAACCTCGTGAAACAACCCTACAAATTTCTATCTTCCAAGACCTAGAGAAGCGGGTGCAGCACCCTACCCGTATTCCCGACCCTCTTGGAGACACGCCCAACATTCTTGATCTTTTTCTAAACCCCTAACCCTTCTGCTTACTCTATAAAAGAGTTCCCTCTTTGGGTTCCTCCAATCACAATCTTATTTCTGTTACTGTCCTATCGCTCCGATCCTGCCTCGCGACCCATCTAAAACGGAGGGGCTTCTGACATATCAAACTCGGCTCTTTGCGCAGAGCGCATAACTGAGGTCATTGTCTCTAGCATTTGGGAAAACATTCCTAACACTTTCTTTAATCATAAGTCTTTCTAAATCAAAACTCCTCTCGTGACTTCTGGCATCTAGCTAAAATCATCTCTAACAATTTTTTCTTCTTTAATTTTTCCTCGTATGCTTCACCCAGATGGCTTCACAGCTGTCTCAATCATTTATAAAGCTGAATTTTTGGATCAAACTATATCATTAATGTAATAGGCAACTATTTTTGCTTTAAGTTTGCCGCTCTATGTTGAAACATAAGTAGTGGACTCTAGCGGCGCCCACTTACGGACCCAAGGTGAGCGTGGGTTTGTCACGCCATCTTTTTTTCATGGCGTAGTTGTGCCCGGCTGTCGTCAGGCTCCCTTCCCTGTGCTCGCCTGTGATTGGCCCAGGCATCACCGAGCACTAACACGTGTTCAACCCCCACCCTCTGGCTGCGAGAAAGGCCTGACCGGCTATTCTTTGTGCCCACCGCGCCCAGAGTGGGCCCGACGCGCACCCACCCCTCCCTCCCTTTCCCACCTCCCAGGCAGTTTCGTCCCACCGCACGCAGCCCACCCCTTTTACCTCACC
>JACEEZ010011347.1:0-32226 GCA_016584305.1 Chionoecetes opilio
TTTTTCCTGGTGCGCCACTGGATTAACCTTCCCTGGAGATGTTGAGCCGGGTCATTTTTTGTGGGATCTTGTATATTTCCTTTTTTCATTAAAGGAAAGGGTTAGTCTTCTCCCAAAAAAATTAAATGTGGGGGAGTAGAGCTTCATATTTATGATAAATCCTAAGTAGGAAGGGTCGGTTTATTGATAGGGTCTCTCTCATCACTTGGTTTTCAGGTCTTCTAGCCCTATTTTTTGTCTTGTGGAGAGTTTTCTAAGCAAGATTTAAACTATGCCAACATTCTCTTGTGAAACCATTTTGCCAAGGGAGCTCTAGGGTATAAAGGTCCATGAGTTTTCCCTTAACTCTGAGTTTTTTGATATGGATGATTTAATATTTTAATAATGGGGGGGAGGCCCCTACAAAGTTAGTAGCTTATCACTAACAAGGGGGGCGGGACACGACCGCCGAGCCACAAACCGCCGGAACACTTAATAAAGGTTTGGGCACTGAAACATCAGATTTAAATGAAAGACCTTGTGAGGTGCAAAGTGAATAAGCAGAATATTTTCTTGGGGGGAGCTTATCTCTGTAATATTTTTGCCCCAGTATACAAACCCCAGTCCCTAAAATGGTTTTAAAATTGTATCGATCCAGGGGGAGTTCAGGGGGCCTGGGATAGATGATTAGTTTTCCCCTATATCCGGTTTTTGAACAAAATTGGGGTATATTTAACTCCCTGTTACCCTGCGGTACCCAAAAATTTCCCCTCCTGAGATAGGCAATGTGTCAGCCATTCTGCCATGTAACGAGTTCCATGGATTCATCCACTAGCTTTAGTAAGATGATGACTTTTGGGATTTAGCAGGGTTTGCAGGTTTTTAGGGGAAGAAAGCATTAAAAATTCTTCCTCGACCCCTAATGTCCCCTATTATCAGGTACAACCTAATGTTTTGATAATTTTGTTCCTACGGGGGCGGGCCCCGGGCAAGAGCTGATATTCCCAGGAAACCCTGCTTTTGTATTTTTTAACCAAAACTTCAAAGGATCAGAAATATCCCTCTTATGAATTTAAAGACCAATTTGAGTCTTTAATTTTTGTTAAATAAGGAAAACCATTTATTCCAAAACAGGTCTGGGATAATATAGGTTCCATAATTTACCCCTTCTGATATGTCTGACTATATAGCCTTTTGTTTAGCCATCATTTTTATTTTTCACCCGGGTAGGCCCTTTAAAACCATAACCCTGTTTTTATTTTGAGGATATTTATTCCTCTGGACAAAAAATCAGCTGGGTTTTTCTTGGTAGCAACATGTATAGGAAAGGGGAAACCCTAAATCATTTATTTTTACCAACACGATTCCTTACAAAAGGGGATTTTTGTTTTGTTTCACAACCAGTTAGGAAAATTCATACGGTCCCATAATACCTCCCCAAATTTGTAATATAAATTATTTAGATATTGTGCTAATTTAGTGTCAATTCTAAGCAGTCGCCCCATTTGAGGAAAGGGTTCTAGGCTAATTGGGCACCCGACCCTTAGAATAATTAAATACATTCCTCCCCTTTTTTAAGATAAGTACTGCATGTAGCACTTTTTGAAGCCCAAAAATGTGTATTGTGGGGTTTGTCGCCCACAGTATTATTCTCCTACATGTGAATTCATTTATGCCGTGTTGGCACGCTGGTTGTGTGAGTATAGTTGTTTTTCTGTGTATCGTGCGCCCCCCCCCACTCGAAAATATAAGTTCAGGAAGGAGCAACAGGAGGAAGAGGCGACAACAAGTGCATAAATCACAAAAACAACAAGTGCATAAATCGGTAAGTTCGCAGCCATTGTGTATTTGTTGTTTTAAAGAATATTGCAGCAAAATTATTTTTCTCAAAGGGGAGTAAGTTGTTTGAGTTTTTTAAATTTTAAAACACCTTTTGGTGGGGTTAGTCTAAATAATAAAAAAACCCTTAGTAAGACTCTTTTTGTGAAGGCGAGCAGCAAGTTACGTCATGGCTCCAACATGAGTGGAACCCCGCCAGGGCCGGAGTTCAAACTTTCGTAAGCGTTCAAATTCTTTTTGCATTAGTTTGACGGGGAACGTTCGTAACGCGTTTAGGGGTATTATCAAACGATCTTGCGAACACCCCCCCCCCCCTAGGTTCGTTGTTCCACCGTAGTGAAAGGGTTGGGAAAGACCACTCGCACACGTTCGAGGGCGCCTGATGAAAAGGGTTTTTAAAGGGTTTTTGCGGGGATCCTGATTGCAACGAAAATTTTTTGGTTGCTCAAATTTTGATCCCTGTTTAACCCTCCGGGAAGATGATTGGTCGACCGAAACATTTGTTTTTGTTTTGAACGGTTGAACCGAAAAATTTTCCGTTTGCAACCAAAATCCCCCCCAGAAAACGCCCAATATACAAGCCATGTAAAATGTATTTGTTTTTTATTTAGGTCAGTTTTTTTATGGTGGTCAGGACGCTGTAGGGGGGAAGTGAATTAAAAATAAAGGGTGCAATGAAAGGAGCTGCCGAAAGTTATAGGGACTGGAATGAGTGAAGTGAAATAAAAAAGAAATGTGTCTTGTGTAGAAGGTATAGATAAAATGATATGGGAGAGGAAGATGCGGGAAGTGAAAGGGAATAGGAGACGGATGAGATGGAAAGAATGAGTCAAGGAAGGATAGGATGGACTAGAATTTCAGGGATTCGTACAAAGTGTTTCGTACCCAGGTTTTTTTAGCTGTTTGACACAGATTTTTTAGTTTTTTTGTAATATATTTCCTGGGATGTCGTTTTGAATTAGTCATAAGTTAAACTCTGACGAGTGTACGAAACAAAAATATAGTTTTTATAGACTACAAAAACTTTAGGGGCTAAAAGACGAAAATTTTGGTTACGAAACAACTTGGGTACGAATGAGCATCCTCCCCTCATCAATGCTACGAAAAGGGAAAAAATAAGAGACATTCGAGCACCGGTGATGTGCGTGGAAAGATGTATAGAAGTGTTGGCAAACCCCTACAGTCATCCCTTTTTCCTGACGAAGATCGGAGAAGAAAACCTGGACGAATTAATTTTCATGCTTTCGGCCCAGCATCGACACAAAAGGGGAAGGAAACCTCTGTCTTTGTTCTTTATTTACTGACAAATCCCCCGGTAAACACAAGGGACAATTTTATGTAGTATGCCCCGATTTCTTTTTAATCTCGCAGAGCTTTTTTCGTACCAAATCCCACAACACAATCCTCCTACGCGCTGGCTTTCCTCTTTCAAACCTTTTCCCGTGAGCCAAAAGTGTCGGATAAAAAAAGCTCAATTTGAGGTTGAAAGCGCTAAAAATGGCTAGGAAAATTTTTTTTTCTCCTTCCATCAATTTTTGAATAGTAGCTAGATAAAGGATTATAAAGTATTAATTTAGCATTTTTTCTTTACAGTATATTGATAAGTATGCTTTTGTTGCTGCTACAATAATAAAATAAAAAATAATAATAATAATAGCAGTTCAGATTTGGATTTTAAACTAGGTTTTGATGAAAATTTTTATAAATATTAGTCAATTTTCCAAAAATACGTCAGTATATTTACAAAAAAAAATGACCCCTATTAGTCAGAAAAAGATTTGGTTCTGTCCCTAGAAAAAGGTTTTTGCAGGCAGAAAATTTTACCAGAAGTTATATGTTCTAACCCCAAGTTTTGTGTATTTTCGATTTACAAAACACCCAAAAAGCCTTGGTCTTTCTTTTCCAAAACAGCCAATTTTTGTCTAAAGGTTCCACTTTTTAAGCAGTATATATGGCGGATTTTAATTTCGTTAATTCATTCGGATGAGAGATGATCCATGAGGGGCGAAGGCTGACTACGTAGCGCTGAGGCGAGGTGGCTGCTGGCTCAGTCTCACCATCGCGATAAGGGTATAGGGTCGAGGGAAGCTAGGGTTACACGTATGTACAATACGAAGTATAGGCCCGAGTTTAAACCAACTAGCTTAAAGTACAGTCTTTAAATAGATTTTAAAACCCTTTCCTATTACCCTGGATTTCCAATAAAGCGCTAAAATAGCACCCGATGAATAAAAATGCACTGAAAAACGCGCTATCGAAAAAACGAAATGTACCGCGTGTTTGTGATGCCAATGCGCCAGAAACTAGCGCATTTTCGCGTAGTTTGGCAACGGGCGGGGGGTATTCGAGGCCGCTACAGTTAACGGGAGGGGGACTGTGGCGTGTTTTTGTGTCGGGTATAGTGGGTTAGTGATTTCGATGTTGTTGATGTTTTTGTTCGAGTGGGGGTTGTTAGTAGAGTATTGTGCGGGGGTGGTTGGTATTGGGTGGTTTTTGTGTGGGGCGTATTTTGGTCTTCGGGGTGTGGTCAGATAATGCTTTTCTAGCAAGAAGTGGGTATAGGCTACTTATGGTGGGTAGAAGACGCTGTGGTGTTGCAAGGCGTCGGTGGTATGTTGGCTCGGGTTTAGTTTTTATCGTGAAAACTTGTTGTGTTTCTTTTGTTTTTTTTTGAAGATTGATGCGCGAACCAAACCTATGATTTTACCGGATTATTATGTGTTTTCGGTTAGTAGGCAGAAGTGTTTCGATGTACGATGGTGTGCCGGTTTTGTGGACGCGGTAGGACAGTGCGTGCGGATGGGGGGGGGATCGTGGTGCTGGAGTCCGTGGGGGGGGGGGGGGGGGGGGGGGGGGGGGGGGGGGGGGGTGGCGCCTTACCTGTTTGTGAGGGTAGCAATAAGGGAAAAAATACCTTTGAGATCGTTTAAGTTTAGATATCTGATATTTGTTTTTCATATCAGAATAAACCTTACTGAAACAAACCAAAAAACATACATTGTGGCGAGAATTGGAGCCTTTGTGTTTGTTAGTGGAGAGAGAAACCAAAAATGGCAATTTTATTATTTTGTATCAAACAGAAATAAAAATTTTCTTCAAATTATCAAATTTAGTTTTAATGTGTATGGATGCATGGTATAAAAACTCTATAATTAATGTTTCTGTAATTTTAAAGCTTAATTCCCCTTTCTTCTCTTTTTTGGCCTCAAATTACCCTGGAACTGAATTAATTTTCAAAATTAACCCCCCCCGACCCCCCCCGCCAGCTGGATAGGCTTCGCTGGCGCTCGCACATCACCACCAACGGGCTAAAGCCACCCCCAAATTTTTTTTTCCTGGTGACGCCACTGGACTGATAACCTTCCTGGAGATTTTTGGGGCCGGGTCATTTATTGTAGGATTCTTGTATATCTTCACCCCTTGTTTCTATTAAAGGACAGGGTTCCAGTTCCTTCCTCCCATAAATTAAATGTGAGGGATTAAGCTTCTATATTTACATAGATGATCATCTAAGTAGGTTAAGGTCGGTTATTGATCCTGTTCTCAATCTCATCACCTATGGTTTTTCAGGTCTTCTGACCTATCTTTGTCTTGTGGAGAGTTTTCCTAAGACAAGACTTAACTATGCCATCATTCTCTCTGTGAACCATTTGGCCAAGGAGCTCTAGGGGTAGTAAAGGTCCATGAGCATTTCCTTACTCTTAGAGATTTTTGTACTGATGGATGAGTTAATATTTCTAATAATATGGGGGAGGCTCCTACGAAGTTAGTAGCATTATGCAATAATCACTCGCGAGGACAACCCGACGCCGAGCCACACACCGCCGGAACACTTGAATAAAGGTTTCGGCACTGAAATCATCAGCTATTTCTTAAATGAACAGTGACCTTGTTAGGTGCAATGTGAATAAGCAACATATACTTTCTTGGGGGGAAGCAATTATCTCCTGTAATTATTATTGCCCCAGTATAGTCGACACCAGCTACCGTCAAATGGTTTTATAATTGTACTCGATCCATGGGGAGTTCAGGGGGCCTGGGATAGATTATTAGTCTTCCCTCAATATCTCGTCTCTTGCATTGACACAAGTTTGAGGTAGTATTTACTGCCTGTCTACCCTGCGGTATCCAAAATTCCCTCCTGAGATAGGGCCTACTGTGTTCAGCCATTTCTGCCTGGTAACGAGTTCCCATGAGTTCATCCACTAGCAAATTTAGTACGATGATGACTCGCGTTTGGGACGTTGCATGGGATTGCAGGTTTTATCCTCGCGAAAAGGATCACGCATCCAAATCTTCCTCGAACACACCTAATGATGTCCCCATTATCTATGTACAGACCTAATGATTTGATAAGTTTGTTCCTACGGGGCCTTGGCCGAGGCTAAGAGCTGATATTCCTCAGAAATTCCTGCTTTTGTATTGTTCTAACCCAACTTCAAAGGAATCAGAAATATCCCCGCTTTATGAATTTGAAGACCAATTTAGTAGTCTTAATAGTTTTGCTTAATAATTGAAACCATTTTAATATATCCATTTAAAACAAAAAAAAAAAGGGAAAATCTGGATCAATATAGGTTCCGTAATATACCTTCCTATATGTCTGACTTACTATAGACCTTTTGATTAGGCATTCGTTATTATTTTTCAGCCAGGTAGGACCTTTAAAAACATAATCCTGTATTAGTTTGAGATAGTTATTCCTCTGGAAAACAATATCACTGGGTTTTCCTTGGTAGCATCAACATGATTTGAGGAAATGTGGAACCTAAATCATTTATCTTACCAACACGATTCCTTACATAGGGATTTTTTTGTGTTTGTTTCACTAACCAGTGGAGGCAATTTCACTATCGGTCCACTATTAATACCTCACCAATTTTTAATATAAATTATTCAGTATTGTGCTAATTTGTGTCTAATTCTAATCCGTCCAGCTCCATTTGAGGCAAGGTTCTAGGCCGACTGGGGCAACCCAGCCTTGACAAATTAAATTACTATTCCGTCTCCTGCTTTAAGAAAGCTACTGCCTGTATGCACTTTTTGAAGCATCACAAAAATGGTGTAGTTGCAGGTTTCAGCCCATCAGTATTTATTATCCTACTTAGTGAACTTCATTTATGCCGTAGATTGAGCGACGCTGTTTGTGTGAGAAGTTTGTGTTTCTGTGTATCGTGCGTCTGTCACCACTGCGAAAACTTAATTCAGGAAGGAGGCAACAGTAGGAAAGCAGGCGACAACACAGTGCTCTAAATCGACAACACAACACAGTGCACTAAATCGGTAAGTTCGCAGCCCATTCGTGTATTGTTGTTTTTAAGAAGATTGCAGCAAAATTATGTTTCTCAAAGAGGATAAGTTGATTGAAGTATTTTCAATTTTCAAACCACCTCTTGATGTGTCGTCTCGTCTAAATAACTAAACAAACCTTAAGTAAGACGTCTCTTTTGTGAAGGCGAGCAGCAAGTTACGTCATGGCTCCAACGATGAGTGGCATACCCGACCAGGGGCCGGATGTTCAAAGTTCGTAACGCGTTCTCTAATATCATCTTTTGCACTTAGATTTGATGCTTGAACGTTCGTAACGCGTTTAGAGGTATTATCAAACGACTTTGCGAACAATCCATCCGCCATATTTGTTCGTGTTTCCACCGTAGTGCTAAAGTTGCTGAAGACCACGCGCACACTGTTCGTAGGGGTCGCCTGATGAAGGTTTTTTCTAAAGATACGTTTTTTGGCCGGTGGATCCTGATTGCAACCGAAATTTTTCCGGTTGCTCAAATTTTCGATCCCTGTTCAACCATCAGGGAAGATGTTGGCTCGACCCGCAAACATTTCTTGTTGTTTGTGACAGTTGCACCGAAATTTCCGTTTGCAACCAAAAAATCCCCCCGCAGAAAAAACGCCTTAATATCAAGCCATGTAAAGTTATTTATATTGTTTTATTTGCATGTTCAGTTGTTTATGGGTGGTCAGGACGCTGTCGGGGAAGTGAAATTAAAAAATAAGGGTGCAATGAAGGTATGCTTGCCGAATGTCTATAGGGGCACCTGGAATGAGTGGAAGGTGCAAATAAAAAGAAATGTGTCTTGTGCTGAAGTGTATAGATAAGATTCATATGGTAGAGGAAGATGCGGGAAGTGAAGGAGAATAGGAACAAGGATGAGATGGAAGAATGCGTCAAGTGAAGGTACGGATGGACTAGCAATACAGGGAGTTTCGTACACAATTTGTTTCGTACCCAGGTTTTTGTTAGCTGTTTCGTACACAGATTTTGAGTTTTTTTCGTACATATATACCTGGTATGGTCGTTTCGTAACTCTATTCATCAAGTTAACTCGACCTGAGTGTACGAAACACTATAGTTTCATATAGTACTACTAATAACTTTTAGGTCTAAAATGATCGAATCTACTGGTGTACGAAACAACTTGTGTACGAACCTGACTGCATCTCCTCTCATCAATGCTACGAAGGCAAGATAAGTAACAATTCGAGCACCGGTTACTAGTCGTGGAATGCATGTATAGAAGTGTTGTGCTAAACCTCTCACAGTCACCTGCCCTTATCTCCTACGAAGATCCGGTAGAAGAAAACCTGGACGGAATATAATGCTCACTGCTTTCGTCCCAGTCACTCGACACAAAGGCGAAGGAAACTCTCTGCTTTAGGTTCTTGATTTACTGACCAAATCCCCAGCGTAAACACAAGGCACAAGTATGTCCATATGTTAGTAGCTCCCGATTGCTTCTTAATCGTTCGCAGAGCTTTTTCGTACACAAATCACACACACAATTCTCTCCATGACGCGCTGGTCGTCCTTCCTCTTTCCAACCTTCTTCAGGATGCCAATGTGTCGGACGTAAAGAGCTCAATTTAGGTATGAATGCGCTCAAAATGCGCTAGGAAATTTTTTCGTCTTCTCCTTCATCAATTTTTAGTAATAGTAGCTAATAATGGTTAATTATAATAGATTAATTATGCATTATTCCTTTTACAGTATATTGATAACTGCTACTGCTTCTGTTGCCTGCTACAATATAATAAAGTATAATAATAATAATAATAGCATTCTGATTAGATTTACATACTAGGTAACTGATGAAATTATATAAATATCTAGTCAATTACCACCTACGTACAGTATATTCTACAAATAATGACCTCTATTATGTCGGAGATGGTATTCTGTGGTCTGTCCTTTGTTGCACTAGAAAAAGGTTCTGCCCACGAACATGTTTCCGAGAAGTTATATGCCTTCTCAGTCACTAAGTTTTGCCTGTGATCTCGGCATTTTACAAAACACACCAAATCCTGGTCTTGTCTTTTTTCCACTGCTTTTAGCCACTCTTTTAGCTCTGGAACGGATTCAGCTATTTTCTATATGTCTTGAGTATATGATGGCGGCATTGTTATCGTTAATTCACTTCCGGGAGGAGAGACTGACTCCACTGAGGGGCGAAGGCTGACTACGTGCCGCTGAGTGCGAGTTGAGCTGCTGTCTAGTCTCACCATACATGAACGCTACATGGCTCATACGGGTCGAGGGTACGCTAGGCTGGTACACGTATGTACATACGAAGTATAGTTGCCTTGTAGTTCTATTCCCACATAAGCTTAAAGTACAGTCTTATTAGATTTATACTCACCTTACCTATTACCATGGATTCCAGATGGCGCTAAAATATGCCCGATTGAATAAAAGCACTGAAAAACGCGCTATGCGCAAAACAAACGAATGTACGCGCTTTTTGTGATGCCCATGGGCGCCAGAACTAGCGCATTTCGCGCTAGTTTTGGCAACACTGCCTCTCCCTACTCCCCACTACTCCCCTCGACATTTCTCCCCCAAGGGCCTCCTACCCTGTTTTGTCTCCTCTTACCTCCTCACCACACCACACAACACGCCTCCTAGCCAGACGCGCCTACCTTTACCTTTGATAACCTTTGAAGATCTTCCCGTTTATCGGCGGATTGAAGGTGGTCCTCCACTCATTACCATGTATTATGTAGCTCCCTGTTCCTTGCCCCAAGACCACTGAAGGTAATGTTGTAATGGGGGAGCTACTGTACGCCTGGCTGTGTTGTTGTCTGGGATGTCAGCCAGCCACTTGTCAAGGTGATGTTTTGAATGGTGTCGCGTGGTGGACGCCCGTTAGGTTCCGAATGTGTCTTGGGGCACATTGAAGAGCGTACACCATTGGGGGGAGACGCTTGTGTATGAGTTTTGTAGTCCCTTTGAGGAGGGCGCATGTACTCTGTACATAGCCACAGCCTGCCTCTTCTAGGGTTTTTGTTTCCCTCCATGCCTACTTTTGGAGCCAGACCCCTCCAGGATTTCCGACATAGATTATGATGTACCGTCTCCTCGTCTGCGCTGCAGAGAGTAAGAGGCCCAGTCTGGTGCAGCCTCTCTAACAGTAGTTGAGGTGGCTGAAGACAATATATCTTTTGGTATAGTCCTTTGTGGTGCTTCCAGCAGGGTATGGTCCTTTTTTTGTAGGGTGACCATATTGGCAGCAGTATCTCTAGCCTTGGTACTACTAAGGACTTCATAGCGTCGCATGCATGATTCCTCCCTTTGTACGGAATGTTCTCAGGACCCATCCTGCTTAGCTGTCGCGCTGTCGGGTGAGGTGGTGGTGTAGTGTAGGAGGAAAGTTCCATCGCTTGCTCTTTACACTCCAGGTCTTTTGTGAAGTCTTTTGTTTTGTATGTTTTGGTGTTGATACATATTTGAGTGTGGTCGTTATAAAGGTATTTCTGCATATCTCAGAACTTCAAAGTTTTTCTCCGTTAAATTCCATATTGTTTTTCTTTTCGCCCACTCTATTATTGTATTGGAGGTCCCCACTGCAGTAGATCGGTGCTGGGATGTTTTTTCAGTTTATGCCGTATACGGGTGTCATCAGCAAATGAAGTAGCGTCGAATATCGGGACTCTGTGTCAATGTCTGATATCATGATCAGAACTAATAATGGCCCAAGCACATCCTTGGGGACCACCACTTATGACTTGAGCACAGTGATGACTGTTTACTATTTATGGTGACAACGTGGTGCCTGTTGGGGAGAAAACTGTGGATCCATCTCCTATTTCTTGCCAGTTTGCCAAGTTTCTTGATTTGTGGAGGAGAATGGCCATGATCTACCTTGTCAAAAGCCTTATCCAAAGTCTATGTAGACTACATCAGCATTATCTCCATCTCTGAGGTTGCTTCTAATAAATAGCTTGCATAGTGTTGTAGAAGTCTGATAGGCAAGACCTGCCTCTTCTGAAGCCATGTTGTCCTCATTGGGGAAGGCCCCTCTTTCTTCCAGGGTTTACCATCTTGGACCTCATATTCCTTTCAAAAGATTTTGATGACGTGTGATGTGAGGACTCACTGGTCTGTATCTGCTTGCCTGTCCTTTGCTTCCCCCTTTATGTAATGGGGTTTATTGTCCCCAGCTTGAGTTCATGGGGGACGGAGCCAGTGAGAGGGATGTAGTCCACAGCATCTTCGGGTGTTGCCGTTTGTTCCCTACAAATTTTTCAGAAACACGGATGGTACCCATCTGGTCCCTGCTGCTGCTTGCGGGTCGATGTTGCTTATGGCTTGGATTATGTCTTCCTGGTTATCATGAAATGTCTGAGCAGAATGTCACCACATTTCCTGGTTCGCTAAGAAAGTCCAAGGATCTGTTTCCCGTTTCTGAGCATCAGGTTTTTACTAAACACTCCTGATACTCAGTCCCTGTAGCATTTCGCCATTTCCTGTGGCCATCTTCAATTTCCCGTTCTCTTTCATTAGAGTGCCACCCGATGTTGTGCTGGTCATCTCTTCTTGCTCCGTAGGAGTAGAAAGTTTTGGAGTTGACCTTTATATTTTTCCACGGCAACTTGTTCTTGTTCTCTCTGCCTGTATACGTGTGATTGAAGCAAAGTGCATCTTCCAGTAATTGTAGCTGACGTTTTATTGCGTTTTGCTGCCACAGCAAGAGGCTACTTTCTTTAATTTTCTTTGTAAATTGGCCCTCTTTTTCATCATATTCGTCGTCCCCTGGGTATTTTGGTGTTTCCTTCCTGACGCACGACATGAGGGGAATGTGTTCCTTACAAATTTGCAGGCATTTGCTGGAGAGTTGACCTCTACATCTCGTGGCCTTCCATTCCACTAAAGATGTTTTTTGTTTTTCCCATTTTATGGGCATCTAGTTCTTTTCGACTTATCCCAGTCATGTTTCTTCCATAAAAATTTAATGCATGGAAAGGGTCTATCCGCCTGACGTTGTTTGTGTTTGTTGTGGAATATTTCTGATGTGTCCCTTGCATGGATGAAGGTTATGGTCTGACATCACCGTCTTCGCATTCATAGGATTGGAGGTAGTCGTAGCTGTTGCTGATGATGAGGTCCAATATATTGTTCCCTCTTGTGAAGCTCCATTTAAGTTGGTGTAAAAATACTCATGCCATAAGTAGAGGTTAATTTACCGCTTTGGGCCCTTTTTTCTTCCTGGTGTCCCGCCCACCTGCGATATTCATTGAGGGCCAGCTAATGTGAGGCAAGTAAAGTCCCCAGTATTAAAAATACTGTAGATTTGATTTGGAGGATCTCTAGAGGTTGCGGGGTTTGGTGTGAATTTCTGTGAAAGCGGTAACACTAGTATTAGGTGGCCTGTATATGATTGTTGTTACCAGGTTAAGGTCCTTTGCTAAATATTGCCAGCATTTCCTGTTGTAACCATTTGAGGAAAGATACAAGTACCTCTACACTGGCTCTAGACCTCTTGGTTTTATGTACACTGCCACTCCTCCATGGCTTCTTCCTTCTCTATCTGTCTGATGATGTGTAGTTTCCTTATTTGCACTTCTGCATCCAGGTGATCTTTTGGTGAGGTGAAATTTTCTGTGAGCCATAAGAGAAGTTTTCTTCTCTGCTAACTCTTTAATCATTGGAACCTTTGTCTGATTGCAGATTGGATTAAAGGCCCTGATATTTCCAGTATAGAAACTGGTTAGTGGTTAGAGCTGCAGTCCCCCTCTCTGCCTTGTTTCACAGTCTGTCTATTCGTTTCTACTAGAACGGGTTGATTGGAGGTGGACTGAGAGTGTTTCTCCCATGTCCCCAGTAGTTTCTTCCACCAGGTGCTCTAAAAACTTACCCTGGTCCACATTTTGTTTGTACGCCAATGGTGGGGTTATTTCTATTATATGTGTGGTGGGGCCACTTGCATTGTTCCATACCTGAGGAGGGGTCCTTTGGCATTTGGGTATCTTGCCTTTGGTGTTCAGCATGGGGTGGAGCGTTTCCTATGTGTATGTGGTGATCGTTGCCTCGGTCTTCCCTCTGATTTCTTTGCTGGGTTGATCTGGGGTAATGGGTTGTTTGGTCTTTTAGCTTCTTTTATGTGTGGGTATTTGCTTCCTACGTTTGCATTCGCTTGTATGTAGTGATGACCTACATACAATAGGATGATAGTCCTGGGGGCATTTTCACCCCAGAGTACAGCCAAGTTTTCATCCAGTCCATGCTTCATGAATGTATCAGCAAGGTTTTGGGTGGGGGTATTTACGACTTTCTCCTTGTAGTCCATGTCTGCACAATTTTTAGGTCAAAACTGCATATTTTTACCTCTATGCCCTGTTTGTTGTGAGTGTTGTCCCCTTAGGTGACTGTGAGTCCAGCCCTGTCTCAGCTTGTCCTGTTTAAGGTTAGTCTGGTATATCCCCTCCCACCTGCTTGCCTGGGCTAGCATGGTTAGGTGTATTCCTGGGCTCCTGTAATAAGATTCTGGTCCGGTCAACTTCAGATTCTCTCTCTGGTGTCCTACTGGGACACAGAGATTGCAACAGTTGTTTGTTCGGGGTCTTGAGAGCTGTTTCATTGACTTCGTACATATCATTTTGTTTACATCCTCCCAATCTCTGCTGCCTTAGTGTCATAGTCCGGGTACCTTAGCCTAGCACATGGTTGGCAGGTAACCTCCTTTTGAGCTGGCGAGTGCATATGTTAATTTTGCAGGTTTCAAGTATGATTTCCATATTGTGGTTTCTTTTATGTACTCTTAGGTTAAGTTAGCAGTGAGGTCACAGCTCAGTGAGGAAGGGAGTAATGTTACGGTAGACACACATACAACCGACACGCAGTGTACGTAACATTACCCTTCCTCACCTGAGGTCTGTGACCTCACTGCTAACCTTAATCCTAAGAGTACATACAAAGAACACAATATGGAAATCTAACTTGTAACAGGCAAAATTAAACAAACCAAAAATCCTCAATTAAATGGCAGCCTTCGCGTAATCATTTAACTCACAATAATCAAATTCCTCTTGACATGTTATACCAGGCGATTACCTATTTTCTCCCCTTCACAGCAACCTGTATTAAATTAATCCGTCAGGTCCCACCTCATTAACCCCCGTGGGGCCCCCGATTAACCCTCCACCACTAAGTGGAATTAAAAGCCCCACTTTATTTACTCTGAATCTATTAAAAATCCTTCATCCATCCGGGCCGATGTCGAATTTCCTATCGGGGCCGAAACAACGGTGTCGACCCGCCGTCTGTGCCCACATCATCGATGCTGGCGGCCGTAACAACCCGCCGGCCTCCCCCTCCTCTTCTCCCCGTACGAGGCCACCGGCTGAGGTCCGCTTCTCACCTCACCGCTTCACTGGTGCCCCTTCCGCGTCTTCATGATGCTCCTTCGACCTGCCACGAATACACTCCTTCGCCGTGATAACCCACAAGCGTCACGTGTATTACTCGCGTAACGGCTAGTGTAACCCCGGCGGAATGCGATCGTAACATCAGAGAGACCTCGAGGTAGTAGTAAAACGGGCCCTCACAGGGGCTCTGTAACTTCGGTGAGAGCCCTTGTTTTTCCTACGAAGGTTATGTAGCCACACCTTTTCCCCCGCTTGTAATTTTGCCTCCTCGTGTAGCGAGTCATACGCCGCCTTCATGGTGTGTCCAGTCCACACGCAGTGCGGCGCGCCTGGGCATGCGCGTTAACCATTCTCTCCTGCCGGGCTTGGGCCCGAAGCTTGTATGCCAGGGGTGTCGAAGGCATCCTGCTGAGGGCGCCCCCTGTGCAGGTCCACAAGGAAGCGTAGCTCTCGGCCTAAACATCCCTTCGCATGGGTTGTGAGGCGCTGTAGACTCGTGCTCAGCTGACGATATACCATGAGCAAGACTGGTAGGTTGGCGTCCCAATCCCTCTGGTCATCACTGCAATATTTGGCCAGCTTGTGCAGGAGTGTCCGGTTATACCGCTCAACAATACCATCTGATTGAGGGCGTAATGGTGTGGTGCGTGTTTTCCTGATCCCCATCAACTGGCAGCACTCCCGAAACACCCCAGACTCGAACTCTCTGCCCTGATCAGAGTGCAGTTCTTGTGGCACTCCAAAGCGGGTGAAAAAGTTGTTTACCAGGGCCCCCGCTACTGTTGTTGCCTCATGATTGGGGAGCGCGTATGCCTCGTGCCACTTGGCAAAATAATCCATCACCACGCAAATGAAGCGATTCCCCTGTGTGCTGACGGGGAACGGCCCGGCGACGGCGAACGGCGAACGGCGACGGCGAACGGCGAAACGGCGAATATGCCGGCGGCATATTCGCGTGATTCGGAAGAGGTTTGTGGTCTAGGGATATCAACCGCCAATCACGGTTGTCAGAACTCGTGACGTCACACAAAGGGGTGGAGCTAACGTGAATCGCCATGAAGCGAGGCCCTGTGCTCTCTCTCTCTCTCTCACCAATACCTGAAGGCAGTGAAGGGGTGAAGGAAGGTATGAAGGGAAAAGTTTAAGGGGGTGAGGGGGGAGGTATTGAAGGGGTGAAGGGAGGTATTTGAAGGGTGATAAGGGAAGCTCTCTCTCTCTCTCTCAAATACCTGAAGGGGTGATAGAGATAGAAGGGAGAGAGAGAGAGAGAGAGAGAGAGAGAGAGAGAGAGAGAGAGAGAGAGAGAGAGAGAGAGAGAGAGAGAGAGAGAGAGCTTCCCTTATCACCCTTCAAATACATCCCTTTACCCCTTCAATACCTCCCCCCTCACCCCCTTAAACTTTTCCCTTCACCCTTTCACTGCCTTCAGGTATTGGAGAGAGAGAGAGAGAGAGCACAGGGCCTCGCTTCACGGCGATTCACGTTAGCTCCACCCCTTTGTGTGACGTCACGAGTTCTGACAACCGTGATTGGCGGTTGATATCCCTAGACCACAAACTCTTCCAAATCACGCGAATATGCGGCCCGGCGATGTCCACCGCTACACGCTCCATTGGTGCGCCCACCTGATACAGCTGTAAAGGAGCGCGTGTCTTCCTGACTGGTCCGTTACGAGCACAGCAAATATCACAAGCCCTGCACCACTCTTGCGTGTCTTGCCTCATTTTAACCCAGTAGAATCGTTGGCGTAACCTGCTGAGCGTCTTCTTTTCACCCAAGTGTCCGCTAGTGACACCCCCATGTACCTCCTGTAGCAAATCGCGACGCAGGGCGCGGGGCACCACCACCACCCAAAAGCTAGACTGACCCCGTGCGTTCACCCAGCGCCGCTGCAACACACCGTCATGTAGGCGTAGCATTGCCCACTGCTGCCACAGGTGTTGGGCAGCGGGACTCTCAGGCGACACTCGCTGCCAGGCAGACCTCTCAACGGACTCTGTCATCCACTGCACTAGCGGAGCAAGTTCAGCATCCACTTCCTGGGCCTGCTTTCACCTTTCCCCGGCATCGTGGGCGTCGCGTGTCACTTGCAGTCGCCGGCACTCGACACGCCCCTCCTCCTTCAGGCAGTGCGCACACCCTGCCTCACACGGGCGACGGCTAAGGCTGTCCGCGTTGTTATGCACGCGACCAGGGCGGTGTTGCACATCGTAGTTAAACTGTTCCATCTTGCCCAACCACCGAGCCAGCTGGCCTTCAGGTACTTTCAGGGTTTTTAACCACCGCAGGGCCGCGTGATCCGTCCTGACGGTGAACCTGGCGCCATAAAGGTACGAGTGAAAGTGCTCCAGGGGGGAGATGCTGAGAAGTGCCATAGAGGTAAGGCGAAAAGAGCGCCTTACCCGTCTTCAGGCGCTTTTGTAACGGCCCGGCTAAGGCACCGACTAAAGCCCATGTACAGTCGAAAGTTCAGGCGCTTTTGCACTGCCTTACACCTCCAAAGCCTATGGCGTGGGCGTGGTCGAGAATCCTACAGCCAATCACGTTGCCTATCTGAGCGCTGCTTAGGCAGCTTCGACCAATCACAAGGCTTGAACACGTCTCTGCTGAAGCAAGGAATGTTGTCCCTCCCTCCCTAACCAGCACTTATGGCAAGGACACACCGCTCTCCCCGCCAAAAGCTGTTTATCACAAGTTTGACGTTCAACGCAGGTTTTGACCACTTATATATTTTTGCATTAGGACGTGCCATACACCATGATAATCGTTAAGGTGTGCCGATTCCGGGACAGTGAATGAAATTTAATGCAAGCAACATTCCAAGAATAAGGAGAAGATGAATAAAAAAGGTAAAAAAAAAAAGTTTATACACGATTTCATTTTGCTCTCATTATCTTATTATAGGTATAATTTACTGCAAGTTTATGCATCATGATATGCACTAATGTCTCGTGAAGATGATGGTATGTTCAGCGTCCTAATATCATCTGTAGTATGATAATACCGTGTAATAGTACATTTTAGTGCGGGCGACACCTGCCGCCACCGCCGCCGCCCGCCCCTAACCAACACAAACACAACATTTCTTATCCCAGCATATAACACCCTATAATGCCGCATTAGTCTTGCACGATCAATTCATACACACCTTGCAACACTATTAATACGTAAACACCAATTGTTACTTGTAGGAACTGAAACAAGCTGTATTTGCTTTATAAAGAAGATGAATGTCTGTCAAAGGCCCACAGCAGCTCACTAAGTCAGAGTCTGACCATGCCTTAGTTTTCAGCGCCTTTAGCGGTGCCACTAAGGCAGCAATCTCGACTGAGCATTGCGGTGGGAGGGCGTTTCGCCTTACCACAGGCGCCCTAGTGGATAGGGCGCCCTAGCTCACTCTCAGCATCTGGCCCCTGGCAGGCTCTTTACCACAGCTAACAGTTCTTTTCTGGTAACACAATAATTTCTCTCGGGCCTGGAGAGCTTAGTACTGTAATACGCCACTACGTGCTCCTTTCCGTCCTTTAGTTGAGAGAGAACAGCGCCCAACCCGTCAGCACTAGTGTCCGTGTCCAGCAAGTAGGGGCTGGCGGGGTCAGGATAAGGCAGCACCGGGGCCTCCACCAACGCCTTCTTCAGGCAGTCGAAGGCCTCCTGACATTGCCTGTTCCACTCAAAGCGTGCCCCCTTTCTGGTAAGGTGGTGGAGGGGAGAGGCAACCTGGGCAAACTCCTGCATGAAACGACGGTAGTAAGTGCACAGGCCCAGGGGGGAGATGCTGAGAAGTGCCATAGAGGTAAGGCGAAAAGAGCGCCTTACCCGTCTTCAGGCGCTTTTGTAACGGCCCGGCTAAGGCACAGACTAAAGCCCATGTACAGTCGAAAGTTCAGGCGCTTTTGCACTGCCTTACACCTCCAAAGCCTATGGCGTGGGCGTGGTCCGAGAATCCTACTAGCCAATCACGTTGCCTATCTGAGCGCTGCTTAGGCAGCTTCGACCAATCACAAGGCTTGAACACGTCTCTGCTGAAGCAAGGAATGTTGTCCCCTCCCTCCCTAACCAAGCACTTATGGCAAGATACACCGCTCTCCCCGCCAAAAGCTGTTTCATCACAAGTTTGACGTTCATCGCAGGTTTTGACCACTTATATATTTTTGCATTGGGACGTGCCATACACCATGATAATCGTTAAGGTGTGCCGATTCCGGACAGTGAGTGAAAATTTAATGCAAGCAACATTCCAGGAATAAGGAGAAGATGATAAAAAAAGTGAAAAAAAGTTTATACACGATTTCATTTTGCTCTCATTATCTTATTTAGGTATAGTTTACTGCAAGTTTTATGCATTCATGATATGCACTAATGTCTCGTGAAGAGATGGTATGTTCAGCTGTCCTAAATATCATCTGGTAGTATGATAATACCGTGTAATAGTTCAACATTTTAGTGCGGGGCGAGCCCTGCCGCCCGCCGCTCGCCGCCCGCCCCCCAACCAAACACACAACACAACATTTCTTATCGCCAGCATATAACACCCATAATGCCGCATTAGTCTTGCACGATCAATTCATACATACCTTCAACACTATTAATACGTAAACACCAATTGTTACCTTGTAGGAAAATGAAACAAGGCGGGATTTGCTTTATAACAGAAGATGAATGTCTGTCAAGGCCCTCAGCAGCTCACTAAGTCAGGGTCTGACCATGCCTTAGTTTTCAGCGCCTTTAGCGGTGGGCCCCTAAGGCAGCAATCTCGACTGAGCATAGCGGTGGGAGGGCGTTTCGCCTTACCACAGGCGCCCTAGTGGATAGGGCGCCCTAGCTCACTCTCAGCATCTGGCCCCAGAAAGCTGCGTACTGCCGCCACACTGGTAGGGACAGGCCACTCCCGCACCGCTGTCACCTTCTGCGGGTCCGTTCCTACACCGTCGCGTCCGACGACATGCTCCAGAAACGGCACCTCTGGCTGGAAGAGTAGACACTTTTTAGGGCTGAGCTTAAGGTTGGCAGCCCTCAGCCGTCGTAGCACCTCTCTCAGCCGCTCCAGCTCCTCCTCGAACGTGCCTCCAAACACGATAGCGTCATCGATGTACACGAGTGCCGTTTTCCATTGCATCCCTTCCAGCACCCTCTCCATGAGGCGCTCGAAACAGCTAGGGGCGTTGCACAGCCCGAACGGCATCACCGTGAACTGCCAGAGGCCTTGCCCGAAGAAGAAAGCAGTTTTGACCTTGTCCTCCTCTGCCATTTCCACCTGATGGTAACCAGACTTGAGATCGAGCGTGGAGAACCAGCGCGCACCGGCGAGCGCATCGAGTGTGTCGTCGATACGCGGCAAGGGGTAAGAGTCTTTGATGTTAGGTGTCCAAGGACTTCTAACGCCGCCCCTCGTAGACTGGCAACAAGCTGCAGTGCGCGCTCAGCCACGCCCCAACCTTGGGCATCCGCTACTAGCTCAAACTGAGCCAAGTATGCCTCCCACGACACTTTTCCATCAAATTCCGATGGTTTCCTCCGCCCTGTGGCTCCTACAGGCGAGTGCACTCTTCTTGGAGGAGAAATCGGAGACGTATTATAGTGGTGAAGAAGGGCCGGCGGGGCTAGTCGTACTGGCGAGATCGGTGGTGTGTATAGGGAAGCCACTGCCCCGCTCCCCGCTGTTGCTATGGGAACCACGGGGGAATTTGCGCGTGTGCCAGGCTCTGTTCGCGAGACCTGTGGCTTCACTTCACTAGGCTCCTCCTCCTTCACGCACAAACCTCCAGTGGCTCCAGGGATGGCGATGGCCTGCTCTACCACGGCACGGTGTAATTCGACCATTCTTTCGTGGCACGCCTTGATATCAGATTTTAATTCGTCTCTTATTGTAGCACATGCATCGTCCGTGTACTGCCTCGCGTTTGTTTGTACCTCGATGAAACCTCTACCCAGTGCCTCCGTCATGTCCCTTACATTTTCACTTTGATTAACCATTTCTATCATCACTCTCTCAGTATCACTTCTTATTTTCTCAGTTTCACTTCTATGTTGCCTCATCTGGCTCATCAGTTCTCTCATCATGGCCCTCATACTGTTCGTGTCCACTCCCTCGCTATCCGCCATCTCACTCTCCCACCTGTTTCCTCCCGCCATTTCCGGTTCTGCTGTGTCACGCTCGCACACAGAGACGGGGTCGGCGCCCCCACTTTCCTCCGTTAGAAGCTCTTCACTTTCTTCCTCAGTGACGTCACAAGGCACCGACTCGTTTCCTCCTTCCTCTTTGTCCGCCATCTTGACCGCGTGGTAAGCAGCTATACCGGCCACAGATTTTTTTCTACATCAATCCCACTGCTGACACCATTGTTGTGCAAACCTCTCACAGTCACCTCACTTCTCTACTGACGAAGATCCGGTAGAAGAAAACCTGGACGAATATAATTGCTCACTGCTTTCGGCCCAGTCACTCGACACAAAGGCGAAGGAAACTCTGTCTTTAGTTCTTGATTTACTGACCAAATCCCCAGCGTAAACACAAGGCACAAGTATGTCCATATGTAGTATGCTCCCGATTGCTTCTTAATCGTCGCAGAGCTTTTTCGTACACAAATCACACAACACAATTCTCTCCCTGACGCGCTGGCGTCCTTCCTCTTTCAAACCTTATTCCCTACTCCCCTCACATTTCTCCCCAAGGCCATTCCTACCCTGTTGTCTCCCTTACCTCTCACCACACGCCTCCCTGCCAGACGCGCCTACAAACACACATACAGCCGACACGCAGTGTACGTAACAGAAGGTTTCGTTCTTATTATAAGGAGTATTTCTAACCCACACAAAAGCTGTCGTAAATGAAAAAATAACACATTTGGATCTGGGGGGGGCGAACCCCCCCCCCCCCAGTGAGGTTAGGTTACGTAATCAATGCCCGGGTTAGATTAGAAACTAGCAGGGGGTCTTGGGGGGCGTAGCCCCCCCAGTTATGTCAGAAGAGTATTGGTCAAAAGGGAGTATTGGTTGAAACTGCATATTTACCTAAAAGAGTATGTAGAGGATAAAGGAATGTGTGATTGGTGGGCAAGGATGTCTGAGAAGAGTAGGTACACTCTACTCCAACTCTAAGAGATATGGTGTGTGAGTAAAGCGAAAGTATTGAATGAATGGTTCAATGATGGAAGCTGGGGTAGTGAGATGTTATTCTAGGCAAGTTCACGACCACTGAAATTGTGGAGTTTTAAAACACATAAAAATCACTAGAATGCAGCTTTCATTCAACCTACCCATCTACTAATATGCAATCGGTATTATTTCGGTGCTGAGCTGGGGGATACCCGCCGTTTTAAAACAGGCAACCTTTTTTTCCTTCCTCCTTTTCCCCCCCCTTTTTTTTTTTTTCCCGCCCCCACTTGACCCGGCCCGGGGTGCAGCTTAAAAAAGGGGCCCAGATTTTTTTTACCACCCCCCCCCCCCCCCCCCCCCCCCCCCCCCCATTCTTTAAACCACTTTTGTGGGCAAAATTTTTAAATAATAAAATTTTCAACCCAAAACCTAAAAAACCCTTTGTTAAACTTTCGGGTTTTTCCCCCTAAAAAGCGGGAAAAAAGGGAAACCCTAGAAAAAAAGGAATTTTGCCAAAATTTTTGGCAATTTCCGTTTTTTCAAATTTCGAAAAACTAAGGGGGTTTTTTTTCCAAAAATTTTTAATCCCCTAAACCGGGTTTTTTCCCCCCTCCTTTTCCTTTTTTTTCGGGCCCGGTACAAAAAAAAGGCCCCGTGTTTTAACAAGGGGTTTTTTTTTTATAGGGTTTTCTAACCCCCAAAAAAAAGGCAAAAGGAAAAAAAATTCGGGCAAAGGAAGGGTTTAAAATTCTTGAATTAGATTTTTTTTTTTTAAATTTGGTTTTTGGGAAAATTTTAAAAAAACCATTTTTAAAAACTTTAGGGAAAAAATTTTAGGGGGGGAAAGGGGGAAACCCTTTTTCCCCATTAAAAAGGGTTAGGGAATTTTTAAATGGGGGTAATTACTGGGGTAAAATTTTTGGGTTTTCCAAAATTTTAAATAAAACCCATTAAAAAGAAAAATTTCTTAAATTTTTTTCAAATCTATTTTTCCTAACCCCCCCGGGTTCCCTGAAACCCAGAAAAAATTAAGGGTTGTAGGGTTTTACCCGTGGGAAATTCCCTCCCCACTAAAATGGAGTGGGGGAAAATTTGTTTTTAACCCGATCCTTTAAAGGTTATTCCCCAGGGGGGACCCCTGGGCCCGGGGCGGGAAAAGGGGCCCCCCCAAAACCGGGGGATTTGGGAATTTGGTTTCTATTGACCCCCGGTTTGGGGTTAATTTTATTTTTTTCCCGGGCAAAAAATAACCCCACCCTTTTCCCCGCTTTTCGGGGTTTTTCAAATGGGGGGGGGGGAAAAAAAAGAATTAGGAGTTTTTTTTTTTAAATAGTTTTAAATTTTCCAGTTTTTAAAGCCAAAAGTTTTTGGGGAAATAATGGGGGGGCCCAAAAAATGGCGGGGTTTGAAGGGAAAATTTAAGTGGGTAATTATTGGTAAAATTTACCAAAAAAGTGTTTTAGGGCTCTGGGGAAAAAAAAATTTTGAATGGTTTTTTCCTTAATTTTTTCTTTTCAAAGGGTTTAACCTTTAATGAAAAATTTGGGTTAAGCTTTCCCCCGGTCCCCCTTAAAAGGGGGGGAAGGAAATTCCCTTTTCCCCCCGTTCCCCGGGTTTTATTGGAGTCCTTTTCGCCCCCCCCCGTTTTCTTCCTTCCCCCTTTTTCTTTTTTTCCCCTCCCCTCCTCCTTTTCCCCTTTTTTTCCCAGTTTTTCTTTGATTTTTTTTTTTCCCCCCTTTGCCCCCCTTTTTTCCCCCCTTTTTCCCCCCCGGGCCCCTTTGTTGGGCTTTGGGGTCTTTAAGCCCCCCCTTTGTAGCCTGTTTTTGGAAAATTTAAAAAAACACCCAACCCTTTTCTCCGTTCAAAAACCTGTTTGTTTTTTTAAAACCCCTATCCTTTTCTTTTTTTTTAATCCCGGGCCGGTTAAAAACCCAAAAAATTTTTTCCTGGGAGGCCCCCGTGGGGTTGTATTTCGTAATTTTTCCCGTCCCCCCCCCGCTAGGGTTTCCCCAAGGCCTGTTTTTTAAAAAAACCCGAAATAAACCCCCTTTATTGTGGAGGGCCCCGGGCAGGGTTTTTTTCGAATAGCCTTTCCCAAAAAACCCCCTTTACCCGGGGGGGGCCCCCGCCCCCCCACCCCCTGGTTTCCCAAGCTCCCCCCCCCGGGGAATTTTAAACCCCCAAATTTTGCGGGGGAACATTGGTCTCAAAAGGCCCCCCAAACCTGGGGGTTTTGGGGGGTTTCCCCTTTTTCGGGAAAACCCCCTCCTGGGGCAACATGAAACCCCAAAACCCCCTTTTTCCCCCGGGGGGCCCCAAACTAAAACCCAAGAAAGGGAACCATCTCGTGAAAAACCCCGGGATGTTTGGGCCCCTTTTTCCCCAAAATTGGGGAAATCCCCAGGGCAAGGGTTTTTGGCCGGGGCTGGGCCCTTTTTGAAAAGGGGGTTTTTTTTGGCCGTAATTCCTTACTTAAAAACCACCACCCACCCCCGGGCAGCCCTTTTCTCTGGGGAAAGGGAAACCGGCCCCAAAGCTTTTGGGGAAAAAAAAAAATTCCCCAAAACCCTCTCCCGTTTTGGGAAACCCCTTGGGTTTTAGCTGGTCAAAGGAAATTTCAGGTAAAAAGTTGGTTTAAAGGGGGTAAGAGGTTTGGACGAAAATTTCCTTTTTTTTGTCCTAAAACCCTTTTTCCCTAAAATTTTTTTTCCCTTTTCGGGTTCTTTCCCTTTCCCTTTTTTCCCTCCTTTTTTAGCTCTTTTTTTTCTTTTTTTATTTTTCTTTTTCCCCTTTCCCCCTTTTTTCTCTTTTCCCTTTCCTTTTTCCCCTTTCTCCCTTCCCCTTTTTCCCTTCCCCCCTTTTCTCCCCTCCCCCCCTGGGGGATTTAGGGGGCAAAAATTTGCGGTTTTTCCCACCCCCGAGGGCGAAAAACTTTTGTAACACAAATAAATTGGTCTTTCCATTCTACCCCTCATCATATTCCTTTTTCCTTCCCTTTATTCCCCCCTTTTTTTTTTCCCCTTATTTCATTTAATTAGCCCGCAAAAAACACCCTTTTTCTTTCTATTATTTTTCTTGTTTTTTTCTTTATCTTTTTCATTTTTTCCAAAAGATACTTTTTTTACGTTGTCTTAACCCCCCCGCCCCTTTCCTTTTCTTAAAAATTGCCAGTTTTTAAAATTATGAAAATATAAGAAAAACCTTTTTTTAGGGCCAAGGATACTCGGTATATCTAAAAAACTTTCATTCACAAAATTCGCAAGGTCCAAAATTCAAGCAATTTACTTCCCTCGGGGTTCCCCATAAAATCAATCTTTGTATTAAAAATTTGCTCTAAATGGTAGCTAAGTATAAATATTTAGTTTGGATATCAAAGTGCCCACCTTGCCCCCTATGGGGGGCGGGGGGTTACTGTCACGTAGTTTTCCCATGGTTTGGGGTGGGCCCATGAAAAACAGACACCTCATTGTCTACCACTTGAGGGTCAACCACAAAATTCAATCAGTAGAACCACCATCAAAGATCGGGGTAAAACAAAGAAAGATAGTATAAAGGTTTTATTTTGTGCCCGTTTTAGGATTGAAGGCATTTCAGGAGTATTTCTCCGTATGCAAAAAAAAAATTTTTGACTTGGGGGTTTGGAAGGAGACGTGGGGATTAATATAAAACGGGGGAAAAAGAATCTATGTAGTTACCAGCCTTCAAATTTTAATGAAATAAAGCTTGAAAACTCTAAAAACCTTTTTCACTCTCAATTAAAAAAAACTGAACTTTAAATTGAAACAACTGAACTTAAAATTAAAAAACAAGTAAAAACTAAAATTTTAAAACCACTAAAGTTTAAATTGAAAAAACTGAAGTTTAAATTGAAACAACTAAGTTTAATTGAAACAACTGAATTTAAAATTAAAACAACTGAATTTAAATTAAAACAACTGAATTTTTTAAAATTTAAAAAACCCGAACTTAAAAAATAAAAAATAAATGAATTAAATTTAAAAATAACTAAACTTCAAATTAAAATACTGAACTTCAAATTAAAAAACTGAATTTCAAATTAAAATAACTAAATTTAAAATTTTAAATAACTGAACTTAAAATTAAAAAATAATTGAATTTAAAAATTAAAAAAAAAAATTTATCTATTATATTTTGAAATTCTTTTTTTTTTTTGAAGTTCGTTCAAATTTGAGAGTAAAAAAGGGTTTTTTATAAAAACCCCCCCAAAAAAGAAACATATTATTTCCTGAAAACTTGTTTTTATCTTTCCAGAGTCTGCCGGCAAAGGAAGAGGGGAAAAAATTTTTTATGAAAAGATATACCATTTTTTTTAAATATTTTTACACAGCATCTACATAATAAAGCAACGGGAAAAAGAAACGTATAGCTATTCCGTGTATGTTGTCATATACGTATTATAAAAAAGAAAAAAAAAGTTATTTTTTGGCACAAAAATTTGGCACTCAATATTTTGGCACTAAAAAATTGGGCACTAAAAAATTTTGGCCAACATTTATTGGCAATTTTTTTTTTTGCCATTAAACTTTTTTTTGGCACAATTATTTGCACCTAAAAAATTTTTGGGCACTCGAAAATGTTTGCAAAAAATTTTTTGGCTCAATTTTTTGGCACAAAATTTTTGACACAAAAAATTTTTAGCCCCAAAATTTTGTTGGCACTCTGGTACTACCTGGTATACAAGGAAAAACTCAAATGACCAAAATCGGGTTATTTTTCTGGTACACAAATCCCCCCAGGCTGTCCTCCTTCCCCATCGCTAGCAAAAAATGAAAAAAAAATTTGGGCCAATGTTTGAGTGCCCAAAAAAAATTTGGGGCCAAAAAAAAATTTTTAATGGCAAAACATTTTGGTCCAAAATGTTTAAGTGCCAAAAAAAATTGGTGCTAAAAAATTTAAATTCCAAAAAATTTTGAGCGCCAAAAAAAAATTTAAAAGGGCAAAAAAACCAAAAAAAAAAAAAAAAAAAAAAAAAAGAGCAAAAAAAAAAAAAAAAAAAAAAAAAAAAAAAAAAAAAACAAAAAAAAAAAAAAAAAAAAAAAAAAAAAAAATAAAGTGTACTAACATACACGGGAATAGCTTAGTTATTAAAACCTCCCCCCCAACGAATTGGGGGGGCTTTTTTCACCCGATCTGTCTGTCTGTCTGTCGTCTGTTTGTTAGTGACAGGGTTTCTCGGAAAAATTACGAATAGATTTTGGGGCCAAACTCGGGGATAAACCAAATTTATTTGGTATAAGGAAAACATTTAAATTTTTTGAAATCTATTTACAACTGTTGCCCTGGCAACCAAATTTTGAAAATATTCGGCCGGAGTATGCGCTCATCTGATGGGTATATATATTATATTATATATATTATTAAAATATATTATAATATATATATTAAATATATATATTATATATATATTATTATATATTATATATTATATATATTATTTTAATAATATATATATATATATTATAATTTTATATATCTTTTTATATATATAATATTTTAAATATTAATATATATTAATTATATATATATATTATATATATATATATATATATATATATATTTTATATATATACGTATTTTTTTTATGAAAAAATTTGGGGGGGGGGTATGCGCTCTACTGAGTGCCCCCCCCTAGTTTCATCCGTGTTAAAACCTATCTATGTATATGCTGTGTAAAAAAATTTTAAAAAAAGGTATTCTTTTCATAAAAAATTTTTTCCCCCTCTTCCCTTTGCTGGCAGCAAATCTGGTAAAGATAAGAAAAATTTGCAGGAAGAAATATTTTACTTTTTCCCGGGGGGTTTTTTAATACACCTTTTCACTCTCAAATTGAACAACAGAACTTCAAAAAAAAGAATGAATTTCAAAATATTGATGAATTTTTCTTTTCATTTGAAATTCGTTATTTTAATTTGAAATTCTTAAAATTTTAAATTTAAGTTCAGTTATTTAATTTGAAGTTCATTATTTTTTTTTGAAATTCATTTTTAATTTGAAGTTTTGTTTTTAAATTTTAAATTCAGTTTTTAATTTGAATTTTAGTTATTTTGATTTTAAGTTCAGTTATTTAAATTTTAGTTCTTATTTTAATTTGAAGTTCATTATTTTTTAATTTAAAACCATATTTTTTTAAATTTAAACTTCAGTTGTTTTAATATAGACTTCATGGTCAATTTAAACATCATTTTTTTTAATTTAAACCTCAGTTTTTTTTAAAAATTTTAGATTCACTTTTTTTTAGTTTGTTGTTTTATTTGAATACAGTTGTTTTAATTTGAGAGTGAAAAAGGGGAGTGTTTTTTCCTTTGATCCAATATCCCAGAGGGAAATATTTTTTCTACCCCTGCAGATAAACTTAAATTCCTGCTTCCTGAGTGCCAAAAATCCCCACCACAGTTCCCCTTCTGTAATTTAGTCCACTTACGGGTTCCATAAAAAAGCATGGGTCCAACTCATGAGTGACAGTATAAATGTTTTTAGTATTGTAAGGGGAAACAATTTTGGGAACACAAAATATTGGTTCACAAAAAGGTGGTAAAAGATTGGAAGGGTTTAGTCGTCAGGGAGTTTGCGGGGTCAAAAGGGGGCTTTAAAAATGAGGCTAACAATTTTATGGGTGGGGATGAAAGGGGATGTAGGGATGTTAAATAACAGGAACTACCCGTTAGGGGTGACGGGCCCTTTTTGCTTCCCTTTTTTTTCTATTTCTCATGTTCTTAACACAAACTTGTAATTATACTAAAGATTTCCTTTTTTAAGTTATTGACAGTGATGTTTACCTTCACAGCCCGATGTGTTGCCATCTTTTCAAAGGGTAAGAAGGGTGCCGGTGCCCCTGGGGTGGCTTTGCCCTGGGCGTTGGAGGGTCGGGGGGCCATACAGTACATTGTGGCGGGATCCCCAGGGGCAACTATACCTTCAAGGTCCACCGCTCAAAAGGCAAACCCCTTCCAATGGGTTTTTTAAAAATATTTGGGCGTAAATCCCCATAACATGTATTGATCAAACTTTCCTTGGTTCTGTTACTCGCATAATAGTGCAGTAGACGCATTAGGCTGACCCCAAAAAAAGCTGGCACCTGAGTTTTTAACTTTATGATTATGCAATATTTTTTTTTTTTTAATGCCCCTTTTGGAACCAGCAAACCCAATATTATAACCCCCAGTAATCTATTCTTGTTCTGAATATTGTGATACAACTTATCTCGGGATCAGTGGCGTACCGGGGGGGGGGGGGGGGGGGGCGTGATGTTTTTTGAAGAAAAAAAAAAAAAAAAAAAAAATTTTTATTAATAATAGGTTGATGTAATTTTTAATGCCTTTTTTTTAAAAAAAAAAAAAAAAAATTTTTTTTAAAATTTTAAAATATATATATTTTATATACTATTTTATAATATATTAAAAATATATAAATTTTTTTTTTTACAAAAATTTTGGGCGGTTTTTTTAGTTGGGAGGGGATTGGGGGTTAATTTTTTTACTTCGGCCCCCCAAACCGCCCCCCCGGCCCCTTTCTTTCCTGAAACTTTTTGTGAATGTTGTATAACCACCCTTCCTCCCCTTCCCTCACCCCCACCCATTCACTCACCCATTACCCTCACCCCCACCCTTCCTCACCCATTACCCTCACCCCCCCTACCTATTCCATCACCCCCCTCACCCATCCCCCTAACCCATCCCCCCCACCCATTCACTCACCCTCACCCCACACCCATTACCCTCACCCCACCCATTCACTCACCCATTACCCTCACCCTACATCAAGGTTTTTCCCCAATTCTCGCAAACCCACTTTTTTTTTTTTTCCCCAATTCTCGCTAATAGCTGCTAAAAAAAAAGAAAAAAAAAAGTGTCGGATCATCTCCTAATGGGCTTAAACCCTTTCCCCCGGTCGAGCTGGTTCCAAAAATGTACTATGATGGGATTCTGCCACGGGGGGCCACCACGCGGACAGACAGACAGACAGAACAGACAAAACACACACCTTTCGCTTTATTTTTATAGATATATTTTTTTTTTTGATTTTTTTTTTTTTATTATATATAATATATTAAATATATATATTTTTTTTTTATTTTTTTTTTTTTTTTTCATTTTTTATATAAATATTATAAAATATATGTATATTTTTTTTTTTTTATATTTTATTTCTTCATTTTTTTTTTTTTTTTTTTTTTTTATTTTTTTTTTTTATTTATAGAATATTTTTTTTTTTGATTTTTTTTTTTATTTTATATATAAATATTTTTTTATATATTATTTTATTATTTATTTTTAAATTTTTTTGTGCTATTTTTTATTTATTTTTTTATTTTTTATTTTTTTTTTTTTTTTATATTTTATTTATATAATTTTTTATTTTTTTCCCAAAGTTTTTATTTTTTGAATTTTTTTTATTTTTTTTTTAAAAAAAAAAAAAAAAAAAAAAAATTTTTTTTTTTTTTTTTTTTATTTATAAAATATATATTAATATATTATAATATATAATATTATATAATATATATATATTATATATATATATATATAATTTGGCACCCCCCTTTTTAAATTTTTTGGGGACGCCACTGCTCGGGATCTTTTTTTATACCATTGTTACTAATTTTGAACTACATGTACACCATATTTTTTGACTTTTATGACTTGACATCTTACAGTTTTTTTAACAAATCTTTTCTTTCCCAGGTGAAAGCATAAAGTTCCACCCCCTTCATGGAACGCTCTCCCCAGTGGGTTTTGATGGCAGATTTAGTTTTTGGGACAAAGATGCTCGAAAAAAGCTGAAAAAATTCTGAGCCGGAGCAGCCATCTCTTGCTGTGCGTTCAACCACAAAGGCCAAATTTTTTTTATATGCTGTTTTTTATGACTGGGCAAAAATAAGGTCAAAATTTGTTTGATAAAATTCAGAAAACTTTCTTTAGTATTTTTGGAAACCCCCTAATGGAAGCATAATGTATGATAAAAAACAGGGAGGTCCCCAAGATACGAGCGTTAGGTTCCACCTGGATCTCTAAAGCGAATCTCTTATAACGAAAAACCCTAACTAATGGTAAAAATAGGTTTTGGTTCCGGACCCCATCAATTAAAAAAAAAAAGAAAAAAAAAACTTTTTTTTCAAGCTAAAAAAAACTATGCAAACACAACAAAACAACAGCGTCTATTTACCCAACTGTAGGGGACTCCTATTCGAAAAAAGCACTCTGAAAAAGAAAAAAGCACCAAATCAAAAATAAATGCACATTAATTAAAAATAAAAAAATGCATAACAACAAAAAGCGTTTTTTATTAGGGCGCGCGTGATACAAAGAAAGGGAGTGTAGAGGTCCCCCAAAGGGTGGGGGCCGCAACCTGCAAATTACCCCTAAAAGGGCCCGGCCGCGCCCTATTTTTTTTTTCAGGGCACGCCCCGCTAGGGGTGACCCGCTCGGGCCCAAGGTTGGGGGCCCCACACCTCTATTACCCCTAAATGCCAGGCCGCACCATATCTAAGTACCCCTTAAAGTCAAGGCTTGCTAGGGGGGGCCTCACTGGGGTCAAATAAAACCCCCCTTTTTCCACCCGGGATGGTATGGGGGGCATTTTTTTAAAAATTGATAATTATACTCCCCCCCCGTTTTTAATGTCGTATCATTGGTTTTAGATCTCGTATTTGAAAAAAGACCCTAATTTACACATCTCGTACAAAACGGTTCTCGTTCCGAATTTCTTTTAACGGAAACCCCCCTGTACCGGGGTTGAGTTGCAGGTTTTTCAAAATTGGGTAATGAGAAAGATATAGTCTGGGGGATTTAAAATTTTAAAAGCTAAAAAAGGGGCTGTTTGGTCGGAAGCATAGATTTAACAATATATTTTGTAGGATTCGGCATCAAATTTATGTTTTATCTTGTCTGTCTTATTTATTTATAAAGGGAAATGGAGCTCACTCAAATAATGCATCTTTTTTTTTTTCAGGCCATGAAAACTTCAAATTCACAGAAAAAACACATATTCTTAAAATCATCTTGATGAACTCAAGCCCGGGTTCGTTAAAATGAGGATTCCCAACCCCTTACTTACTTCTTTGAGTGCTGCTGCTGCTGCTCCCATTGCTGCCCCGGGAAAACTAAGACTTTTCCAACCATTTTTCCCTTTTTAAATTTCTCTGTCATATTCATGACATGAAGGATGAAATTTTTTTCCATACCTGGCTCAATATTTCACTTTTTTCATTTTGAATTTGACAATTTTGAACGGAAAATTCTTACCAAATTCTCAAAATGATTACCGATCTCCCCTTTCAAAAAGCAAGGGGTCAAAAAATCATAGTTTTTTTAAATATTTAAACCCTTTTTATGCTCGAAACTTAATTTTTGAACATAAAAAATTAAGCAATTTTTTATTGATTTATGAGATAAAAAAATTTTGGAGAAAAGCCATGTAGGTTTCTTACTTTATCTATATCTTTTTATCTTTCTCTATATATGTCAAATATCTTGAAAAAAGGTATTATAATATTAAAGATGCTATTTTTAAGCACTTACTATTACAAATTTAGCATGGGGCCAAATGCGCTTTTTTTTTGGGTTTTGGGAATTTTTATTGGTTTTGGTTTTCCTGGGGAAAAAAAGGAAAAAGGCTGGGGGGGGCCCCCTTTTTGGAAAA
>JACEEZ010011349.1:0-25000 GCA_016584305.1 Chionoecetes opilio
TGCTGAAAAAATTTTATCTTATTTTATTTTTAAATTTTGATTTTGTTGATCGAGGGAAACAATTCCAGCAATTTTGTCGAAGCCAGCACATAACAAATTTTAAAAACGACTTGACCGCACTGAAAGGAAAAACCCCGAGCGCCTAACCTGATCTTTCTATAATTTGTGATTGGGGAAAAGCAAACCTTTTTTTGGTCAATGCCTCAAAACCCAAATTTTCTTCACCTATCACTCGAAAAAACCTACCAGATAATTTCCCCCTCTTCTTAAATAACCTAACTGCCCCCTTCCCTTCTAAAATGACTTCTAGGATTTCCCTTTTACTAAAAATCTAAACGGGAAATCTACTCTCATCTTTTGCAAAAACACATCTAAGAATTTAGGTATCCTGTGGGTCTGCGCCCTTTTTTTTTCCCCCTCCCAATTGTTTCCTCCAACCCGGGGGCCTTATCCGCCATTAGGGGTATGTCCCCCCTTTTTTGGGGGGGACCACTCATACACTCTCCTAAACGGGTTGATCAAAAGTTTTTTTCTCTCATAAACCCTCCCTCTGACTGCTGTCTTCAATCTTTAAACCCGCCGCAATGTTGCTTCTTTGCTTTTCTTCTACGTTTTTTTTCCTCACTGCTCTTTGAACTTGCTACTGCTCCTCCCCCCCCCGCCCTCGCTGCCAAATTTTCTACCTTCTCTTTCCTATTCTGTCCATCTTCCTAATGCAAATTTAAATCAGTACCTATCTTTTCCCTTTCATGGAAAACTCGGGAACTCTCTTCCTGTTTCTATTTTTCCACTTTCCTAGTTTAAATCTTTCGAAAGAAAAAACACGACCCTCCCGAACAAAATTGCCCACCCCTCGTTTTTTTTAAATCTCTTCTGTCTTTTTATGGGGACGGGGAAAAACAAAGGGGGCTTTGTGTTCCCCTTTTTGTTGTGCCCGGGCCATTCCTTGTGATGTAAAAAAAAAAAAATAAAAAAATGGGTATTGAAAGTGCCCTGCGAATTATAATTATCCCCCGATCGTTAGTTTTGGGGGTAGTGGTATTGTATTAGTATGTTTCTATCCTTTCTTCTGCCTACGAAACCCCTGTTTTCCCATCTTCTTTTTGGGGCATGGGACATTTTCCACTCTTTTTTACAAGTTTTGAAGTTAGTAAGTATGCAGTTCAGCAGACCCTCGTCATGGACCAATAGGGCCCTGGGGTTTTTTTATTCCTATTAATCCTATGTATCCTCCAAAACCCCCCTCCCCTTCTTCCCTTCTCCTCTTCCTCACCTCTTTCGCTTTTTTTAAATTTATTTATATTTTTATGAAAGTGAATTGGGCTTTTTAAAAAAAGAGAGAGAGAGAGAGAGAGAGAGAGAGAGAGGGGAGAGAAAAGAGGAGAGGAGAGGAAGAGAGAGAGAGAGAGAGAGAGAGGAGGAGAGAGATTTTTATTTTCTGTTTCTTTTTTCTTCTTCTTTTATTGGCGCGACCCACAAAAAATGAAATTTCCAAAGGCAAAGTGCATATGTTTGGTGGGGTGGGTGGTGGTATTTCTAGTGTATGGTGATGGTGTTTAGTTGGGGGTGGTAGTGGGAAGGTGGGTTTTAGTAGTACTGTAGTGGTGTGGTGGGGGTTGTGGTGGGAGTATTGGGTGGTGTAGTTTTCTGTAGTGGGGTGGGGTAGTAGTGGTGGGGATGGGGTATAGTATGGTGGTGATGGGGGGGTGTGGGGGTTGTGGTTATGGTGGTGGTGGTTTGGTGGTGTAGTGTGGTGTGGTGTTTTAGGTGGTGGTTGTGGTGTGGTGGTGGAGTATATTGGTATGGGGGAAAATGGGTTTTAGTAGTACTGTGTGGTTTTTGGGGTTTTAGTAGTGGTGGGTGGTTGTATGTAGTGGGGGTGGGGGTTGTGGTTGTGGTGGTATAGGGTGGGGGTGGGATGGTAGTGGTGGTGTAGGTGGGGAGATGGTATTGGGATGGTGGTGGTGGTTGTAGTATAGTGGGGTGGGGGTGGTTGGGTTTTGGTGGTGGTAATAGGTGGTAGGGTGGGGGTTGTAGTAGTAGTGGCGGTTTCTATTCCCCTTTACATTTTTAGGGTAAAAAAAAAATCAATATTTATTATCCATAAATTCGTGGCTTTAAAGATTCCACTTATGGCCCCATCCTAAACAACGTAAAAAACAAAACAAACCACAAAAAACCCAAAAACCCCAAACCACACACACACACCACCCCACCCCCCACAACACCACCCACACACAAACCACAAAAACCCACACACACAACACAAAACACACACACACACACACCACACACCACACCACCCCCCTCCTACTTACCATAGTGTACGGGATGGGTACTCCAATTTAAGGGAAAGCATCTCGCTCACAACCGGAAGCCCCGGTTGCCCCCCGGCGGGCGAGCAGAGGGGGCGGTTTTCTTAAACCCAAACCCCCTGTCCACCCAGAGTGAAGGGGTACCGGTGTTAGCCGGGGGGTTGTGCCCCCCCTACCCGGGGGGGTGGGTTCGGTCAACACAAAAATGATGAATGGAAAAAAAAATGTTGATATGGAGACGGGGGGCCTCCAGCGTTTTTCTGGCCCCGTAAATAAACACTAATAACACACACACACACACCACAAACACCACACAAACACCCCACACACAAAAAGAAAAATATCATATTTGTTAAATCAAAAAAATTACACATTTATCCCTACTAAGCGAAGCAAAATTAGGGGGTGAAGAAAAGGGGAAAAAGAGGGGAAAATTTTAAAGTTTTTGATTAAAAGGGGGATAGAAAGATGCATCAATGATGAATGAACCTTGATAAGCAAGATTATTTTATAATTCGATAAAAATTTTGATGAAGGGGGCGAATTTTATCGAGAGATTTTGGGTTATGGGACGAAAGGAAGGGTGATAAAGGGATAGAATGCTAAAGGGCGTGAGGGGGACTGAAGGAAAAAGGGTAAGAGTGTCATTTTTTTGGGGAAAAGGGAAGAAAGGAAGGAAAAGGAAGGTGAAAAAGATAAAACGGATTTAGGGATGGAAGCAGGGATAAAGGGGGGAGGAGGAGGGGGAGAAGGAGGGAGGAGAGGAGGGGAGGACGAGGAGGGGAGGGGGGGGTATGGAAGACGAAAAAGATAGATAATGAGTTGGGGAGGGCGGGAAAAAATAGAGACTTACTCTCTCTCTCTCTCTCTCTCTCTCTCTCTCTTCTCCCCTTTCTTTTCTCTCTCTCTCTTTTCTTCTCCTCTCTCTCTCTCTCTCGTCTTTCTCCCCCTTTCTCTTCTCTCTCCTCCTTTTCTCTCTTTTCTCTCCTCTCTCTCTTTTCTCCCCTCTCTCCCCTTTTCTCTCTCTCTCTCTCTCTCTCTCTCTCCCCTCCTTTCCCTCCCCTCCCTCCCTCTTCTCTCTCTCTCTCTCTCTCTCTCCCCTCTCTTTTCAAGGGGAAGTTTGATTGATGGAAGGAAGAAAACCCTGAAATGTGTGTGATTTTTGGGTTCGGGATACTATTGGGGCAAATTATTTTGTTTTGCCTTAGGGATATTTAAAAGCTGGGAAATGTTTTACTACGTAAATATTAACTTTACTATTAACATTTTTAACTTTAAAATTTTTTGATGTTATGTAAAAATGTGTTTAGTTTTGTAAATATCTTTTTTTTTTGGGGGGCGAAAAAACCTGACCCCTTGCTGTTTTACTGACGTTATATATTGATGCCCGGAAAGGGTTCACAGTTCTTCTAAATTTTCACGATTTTTTTATTGTTAATCATTATTAACCAGGAAAAAAAATTTTAAACATGAATTTTAAGATATAAGGGGAATTTTTTCCTGGTAAAAAAAAAAAACATGGGGTAAATAATGTTTTTTAACTACGAAACACTTTTAAATTTTTCCCTCAAACACCTTGAGGAAAATTTTTTATTATCTTATCGTCGCTTTTTCCCCAAATCCAACAAAATGACACAGTGTTTTTTTAGTGGGGAAGAGAGATATGTTCTTTATGGTTACGAGAACCAACAAATACCAACTCTGCTGAAACTAAAATTGTGGTCATAATATCATCCTCCTCTCCTCCCCTCTCTCTCTCTCTCCCCCCTCTCCTCTCCTCCCCAAACAAAAAAAAAAAAAAAAGAAAAAAAACCCTCCTGCCCCACCCAAATTAAAAAAAAAATAAAGCTGAAAAAGCAAAAGGGATTTTGTTTTTTAAAAGGAAGGAATCGTGCAATTTGGGTTAAAGATGGGTTTGGGTGTGTGTTGTGTGTGTGTCTGTGTTGGTGTGTTGTGGGTGGTGTGTGTCTTGTTTTGTGGTTGTGTGTTGTGTGTTGTGTTGTGTGTGTGTGTGTGTGTGTGTGTTATCATTATTTTTATCGGGATTTTTTATTGTATAGTAGAAATGTAGTAGTAGTATAAAGTGTAATAGAGTATATGAGGGTTGTGTGCCATGAAAATGTAAAAAAGGCTTTCTCGGGGCTCTTGCACCCGCCGTCCCGTCGCACATTAGAAAACGGCTTCCATGTTTTTTGAAACAGTATACAAAATTCCCCTTTAAACCCCTGCCCCACCCATGTCGGGCTGCATTTGGGTTAGCGAATTTTTCCAGCCCATTCCAAAAGGTAGTGAGTCCCGCAGCGGTTTTTTCCCAAAATAAACCCGGCGGGGGGTTGTCGAGTCTGGGTTGTGTTTTCGTTGTGTAAAGTGCGCGAAGGAGCCTGTCATTTTCAATAAACCGGGTTGGGGCCGATGTTTGATCGGGGGAGGGGTTTTTAGCTTTAACCGCCACTTCTGCCCCGCCCTTGGCCTTTGGTTTTAGCAGTGACACACGGGGGCAAATCCCCCCCGTACAAGAATCGGGATTTTGGGTTTGGGTGCGACTCCGGGCCGCCGTACGGATATTCTCTAGGCGCTTTGGGGCAGCCGCGTCTATGTCGTTGTTGGTGCCCATGCTACTCCCGATTCGTTTTCTGATAGACAGTTGAGGCCTTTCGGCTTCGCCCCCTTCTTGTTGCCCACCAATATTGGAATTTTCCCAAAGGCAGAATTCCGAGTGCGAGAAAAGGGGTTCGTGGACAAAAAGAACGTGACATCATCACCGATTCTGGCACCATGAAGTCATCGCTATTTTCCCGTTTCTCGTGCGTAAAAGCGCCCAGCTCGGCCATCAAAAAAACCACGAAGTTTTCCTGCTTTCGCCGCCAAATCCGTGGGAAAGCAAGACATGCGCATTTGCCTCGCCGCAAATGCCAATGGGCGAGACAACGGGTTTTAATTACACAGACAGTCCATTCGGGGTGTCGCTCACAGCAAGCCGATATGGACTTCGTCGCGAGGTTTGGGGTCGAAGGGCCCCAACTACCGCAGGAATGACTCATCGGGGGTTTTTCAAGGGGAAAATAATGGCCAGGAAAGCCCCTTCCCTCCACCCTGAACTCCGCCATTTCATCGTTCTGGATATGTGGGCAAACCCCTCAAAGGGAGGGAAAGGGAGACAAGGACCCCCACTGCTAAAACCATCCACCAACGCCTGCAGAGAGAACGAAAAAGCTCTTTCTAAATGCGACAACCTTCTTCCTTTCTCCGAAAAGTCTCGTGGGGGGAACAAGTAGTAGTAATAGTAGTAGTAGTATATAGTAGTATAGCGTACAGTGGTATTAAAAAGGTAGTGGGTAGAAAGTGGGTTTAGCGTATAGTTTTATTTAGCTTTAAAAGTGGTAGTATTAGTAGTATTTATTAGAAAGTAGAAAGCTTTTAGTGGTATTTAGTAGTATTTATATAGTATTTAGTAAATAGTAGAAAGTTTAGTAGTAGTATATTATAACTATTTAGAAATATTTAGTTAGTAGTATAATATAAAAGTAGTAGTATCGTGTAGTATCTAGGGCTCATGAAGAACCATCTATCTCTCACCCCAGAATAAAAAAAAAATTGAGTATTTGCCGCATCATAAAATTTTTTAAAACTTAAACGCCTGACTCACTTCACCATTTGGGGCGCCACTTTGAGCCCGGGGTTTAAAGGGGAACACGAGTCAGTCAAGGGGAGTTTGGGGAGGTGGAAAAACCCCTTTTAAAGAACGGGGGTGTTTGATTCCCTTTTTGGGGATTAAACATGATTTTGGTGGTGTTTGATTTCCTTTTTTTTGGTTTGACATAAATTTGGGGGGTTTTGGGATTTCCTTTTTTGGGTTAACATAAAATTCGTGGTTTTTTTAAATACTTTGGGAACATATTGGGGGCTTTGTTTTTGTGGTATATTTCTGAATTTTTAATGGATTTTTAATGTACTTTTTTTATGTGGAATAATATTTTGTGGGTTCTAAATAATCGGTGGAAAAAGGAGGTAAAACCCCAAACCCCACCCAAAATGCCCACAAACTTTAACACACCCACAGCTTTGTATACAGACCCCACACAACCACACAGCTTTTGTATACAACTCCACAAAAACCAACCAAAAAAGTTTTGTATAAAACTCCACAAAAACCACACAGTTTTGTATACAAAACCCCAAACACAGAAAACCAAGCCTTGTATCCCGATTTCCACCAGACCCCCCGCTTTGTATACAGACTCCACAAAAACCAAAACAGCTTTTATACAACCCACACAGCCCCCCAAAAAAAAGGCTTTGTTACAAACTCCACACAAAACCACAAAAATTTTTTTTAACAGCCCTTCCCAACACGGGACCATAGTTTTTGTATCAGATTTCCCCCACAACAAAAACAATTTTTGAAACGGACCCACACGGGAACACACGGGGCTTTGTATACAACTCCCACACAAAACACAAAAGTTTTTTTATACGACTCCACACAGACAACCAGTTTTGTGTTTTCAGACTCCCCCACAGACACACAGCCTTGTATCCCGGACTCCACACAGAAACACCAGCTTTGTATCCCAAGATTTAAACACAGAACACAGTTTTTGATACGACCCCACACAGCCCACACCTTTTGTATACAAAATCCACACAGACACAAAAAGCTTTTATAAACAAAAACCCCAAAGCCACAAACCCCACCCTTAAAACTGGGTCCAATATATTTTCCCTTCCGAAAGCCACATAAAACCTAAAAAACCAAAAAAACCACCCCAAAAACACCACAGAAACCCACAAACACCCCCCACCACACACCAAAAAACCCCCAGTCTTTGGAGGTGAAAGTGTAGCTTTTAAACGCACACCCAAACGCCTTTCCCAACTTTGATCATTTCCCAAGCCGATTTGGAGGGGTTGAAGGGAAACCCAAATTAGAGAGAAAAGGGGGGAAAAAGGGGCCCCCCTGTTATTTACACACAAATTCGGTTATTTTTGGGGAAGAACACACACCCCACACCACACACACCCCACCACACACACACCCCACAAAAACCCCACAAAACCCCACCCCACACCCACCCCACCCAAAACACACACAAACACCAACAAACTCAAAACACAACACCCCCAACACCCCCCCCACCACAAAACACACAACCACCCCCCAACCGACTAAAGGAAACAAACATGACGCAACGCCGGCCTTTCCCCCCTTTCCTTTCCTTCTTTTTCCTTTTTTTTTCCTTCCTATCACTCACACAATCTTTTTTATACATCTTCTCTTTTTTCCTATTCTCAAACCGGGTCGGCACTTACCCCCCCTTCATCATATTTGCCCCTTTAAATTCCCCTATTTTTCATCACCCCTGTCTTCATTCCCAAATTTTTCCCAAAACCCCTGCCCTTAATTCCCTATTTTTTTTTTTTTCCCCAATTTTTAAACTTTTTCTCTTTCCCAAATTTTTTTTTTTTTTTCCCCCTTTTCCCTTTTTTTTTTTTTCCTGAAAAATTCCCCTTTCCCCTTTTCCTTTTTTTCTTTTTTTTTCCCTCATTCCTGTAAATTACCTTTTTTTTTTTTCATTTTTTTCCCTTTTTTAAATTTTTCTTTTCTTAAAAATTTCGCCCTTTTAACCAATTCTTTCCACTCCCCCCGGTTTTCCCTTAAACCAAGGAAGGGGCGGCAAATAAAAACTTTGGGTTAGCCTTTTTTTTAAACTGAAAAGGATGGCGGGAAAGGGGTTTTAAAATTGGTTAGCAGGGCCAAAAACCCAAAATTTTCCCAGAAAACCCCCCTCGTGGGCTAAGTGGGGGAGGCCCCAAATCCGGGGGAAAATTTGGTGGGGGCCGGGGGGGGGGAGGGAAGACAAGGGCAAAGCGGGGTTGGTTAGGGGGGTTGGAGGGCGGAAGATTTTTTTTTTCCTTGGGTCGCTTTTTTTTGGGCGGCAAAGAAATTGCACGAAGACCTTTTTTTTCCGGGAGAGGAAAGATTACCTCCCTGGCCCTAGGAATCTTGTGCCCTCGCTTTTTCTCCTCCAGGCCTTCATCTCCTCCGATCCCTTCCCCTTCCCCTCCTTTCCTTTCCCCCTTTTTTCCCTGATACTTCCTTCTTTTCCCCTTTTCCTTTTAAACTCCTTTGTTCCTTCCTTCTCTTGTTGTCTTTATCGTTTCTTTCTTCCTTTCCTTTTTCCTTTTTTCTGTAAACCTTCCTCTATTCTATCGTCTATTTTCCTGATTTACTTCCATCTCCCTTTCCTTCTATTTTCCCTTTTTCCCTCCCCTTTTTTTCTTCTTGCCAAAGTATTCTTTTCTTTCGGGTTTTTTTTTTTATTCTTTTTCTTTTTTGTTCCTCCCTTTCTTTTTTTTTTTTTCCTTCTTCTTTTTTTTCCACCCTTTCTTCCTCTTTTCCCCCTCTTTCAAAAGGCGGTAAGAACACTTTCAGTAAAAGTTTTTATATTTTCAAAAAACTTAAAATTTTGAAACAAAAATTATTATGGTCCCCGGGGACAAAAAACCTTTTAAATTTGCTTTTTCAATACATAACTCCAAAAATGCAATTTAAATTTTTTGTAGATTTTTATTTTAGGATACTAAAAAGACAGCAATTTCCAGTTTAAACCCATTCAAACACCGGGGTTAAGATTTAACCCCCTTTTAAGCCCAATCCCTTTTCCCTTTTCTAATTTTTTAAAAAAAATTTTCCTTTTTGTTAGGGCCCTGAAAAAAACAAAAAAATATAACCCAAAACACGAATATTTCCAATTGATTAGTCGACAAGGTTTCTAAACGTCCCTTTTCTATAAAATCCCGCTTTAAATTTCCCCAAAATTTTTCTAAAGGTTTGGGCCAAATTTTCAAATGGAAATTACGTTTTTTTGGGTCTCATGGGGGTTAAGAATGTCAGTCAAATTTTCAAAGCAAAAAAACTCAAAACTTTAATCGCGTTTTTGAAACTTTTGAATATCTTTTCCACGCCCTGTTTTAGAAGAGTTTTTTTTTTTAAAACGTTTAAAAACCCCCCGAGGCCCAAAAGTAATTTCCATTGTAATTTTGGGTACCATTGAGGGTTTTTTTTTGGGATAAACCAAAGTTTTTTAGATTGACCTGTTTAGTACCTTTTCGCTTGCAAAATTGGTAAATTCAAATTTTCTTTTTCCCTAATTTTTTTTTGCTCGACAACAGACGAATTTAATTTTTTTGACTAGGAAAGATTTTTGGGGGTAAAAGATTAAAAAAGCCCCAAAAAGTACCTCCCAAAAACCCTCCAAAATTAAAACTTTTTTTTTCATCCCTGGAAATTTTTCAAACACTGTTTGATACTATCAGTGGTATTTTTTTTATTGGGGACTTTTTATTCTCTCTCATTTTTTTTCACCTTCCCTTTCTTCAATTTGTCCTCTGCTCCCTACCTGTGTATCATAATGTTGTTCCTGTAGCTCTCCCAATAGCCTCGATTGATCCTAAAGGTCTATTACTCTTTGCCTTTACTTTCGTATATCTTTGTATTCCCCCTTTGCTCCTCCTCCCCCTCCTCCTCGAAAAAAATGACCCGCAGAAAGGAAGACAAGATACACAGAATGAGGATCAGAAAGAAGAAAAGAAACATAGAAGTAAAAAACCGAAGAGCAGGGGAAAGGGAAACGAGAATAACGATGACACTGGAGGGCAGGAGATCGGGGCGAGGACGAGGGGGAAAGAAGAGGACGCAGAGGAGGAAAAAGAGGGGGGAAGGAGCGAGGTCTTGGTAAGGGTGGTGGTATCGGGCCTCAAAAAAATAAAAAAAAAAGGCCAACCATCATCACCCCTCTCTGATGAACTCACGCCAACACACCTACACGAATCTCCCCCCTCCTCCTCCTCTTCCTCCTCCTCCTCCCCTTCCTCCCTCCTCCCCCCAAACCCACCAAAAACCCCCCAAATACCCCCAAGTGTCTCTTTTGCTTAAATTTTAGCCTTTTATTTATAGCCTTTACTCTCTGTCTCGTAATTAGAGAGTATACATATTACATAGTAATTCATACACCTCATACACAAACACCAGTGTTAAACTTGATAGGATAGGAGTGTTTATAGCAATTTCTTTTAACCCTAATACAACGTGCCCACAAACATAATCCCTTAAGAAAATTTTCCCCTCCACTACCATGCCGTCGCAATTGACCTTATGTAAACCCCGTGTAGAGGGAGATTTTGCCAAACAATATTTTGATCTAGGTAACATGGTTAAATGCCGCTTATGTGTATGAACGCAAAACTTCGTAAGTATCAAAATATGTATCAAGTATTTCATGCAACAACGCCAGTCTCAGGATAACGTGACTCCTCCTCATTGCGACCTGACTACACTCCCTTCCACGCCTGGTGACCTGACTACACCCCCTTCCTCACCTGTTGACCTCCCACACTCCCTTTCCCGCCCTTTTACCTGACTCTCCCCTCCACACCTGTAATTTCCTCCTCCTCTCCCTCCACACCCATCCCCTCCACCTCCGCCTCCCACTCTCCACCCCCCACCTCCTCCTTCCCTCCTCCTCCCTGTCCTTCCCTCCTCCTCCTCCCTCCCCTCCTCCTCCTCCTCCTCCTCCTCCTCCTCCTCCTCCTCCTCCTCCTCCTCCTCCTCCTCCTCCCCCTCCTCCTCCCCCCCCCCTCCTCCTCCTCCTCTGTCCCATTTACCCTTGTAGACATTGGGGTCAGGCAGCCATTGATAAAGAAGCCACTCCCCGTCACAACCTCTAAAGATTCGAATCCTTGCCGAAACGTCCAGTAAAAAGGATTTAAACGATCGGGGACTATCTTCGTGATCAATGATGGAATTTTTGGGGTCTGATCCCCCCCACAAAAAGGCACTGCTTCCCAGGAGCGTCCCTGACAACATAGCGAAGCCTCGATAATTAAAAAATACCCCCACGCAAACCCCCTGATCATCATTCACGCGAAAAAAAATGCGTCAAAAAACCCAATCGGGGGGCCCTCCTTCTAAATATCGCAATTTAAATAAAAAATATCAGAAAAATCTAGAAAAATCATCTCTCTGTTTTTTTTCCGGGATAAATCGGCAAACAGCTTCTACAAAAGGGCCTTTCAGCACAAAATCGCCTCGCAAATCTCTGAAAAGAAAAGGTGATGAATAAAATAAGTCATGTACGGTTGAACCCCGAATGCCACCTTTTTTATAATTTGCTTAGAAATTCCCCGCATGGCCCCCATTTATTAATCGTTAAATTTCCCCGCGTAGCCCATTTATTATAAGTCCGGGGAAATGACCACCCCATTCCATGTCCTGACTGAAGCATTACTGCTTCCATTCAAAACCCATCTCTTTGTGCAGAGCGCCTAACTGAGGTCTGTCCTGGCTGGAGGCATACATTCCACTATTTTTTCTAATCCTAAAGCCCCCCCCCACCCTTGGCCCCTCCCGCTTGTTCTCATGCGTCCGAGTAGAGGGGGCTACAAACGGTACCGTAAGCTCCATCTCCTGAAACCATGCCCTTTATTTTTGCCCGTAAACATGCCAAAACTTTCTTCAAATTTTCCAAAACTCTTTCATTCATAGAAAATGTCAAAATCTTTCTGAAACAAATTCCTCTCGTGACTCTGGCATCTAGCTAATAACATCTCCAACAATTTTTCTTCTTCATCTTTCCCTCCTATGCTTCACCCAATGGCTCCACAGCTGTCTCATCTACTTCTAAAGCTGAACTCTTCGCTCAAACATTTGCTAAAAATTCCACTCTGGCTGATGAAGGGCTTGTTCCTCCTTCTCCTCCACCCTCTGACTATATTATGCTGTCATTAAGATCCTTCGGAATGATGTTTTCTTTGCCCTTTCTGGCCTAGATCCTCGGAAGGCTTACGGTCCTGACGGAGTCCCTCCTATTGTTCTCAAAAACTGTGCTTCTGTGCTTGCACCTTGCCTGGTCAAACTTTTCCGTCTTTGTCTATCTACTTCCACCTTTCCTTCTTGCTGGAAGTTTTGCTCACATCCAACCTGTTCCTAAGAAGGTGACCGTTCTAATCCTTCAAACTACCGTCCTATACTTTGACTTCCTGCCTTTCTAAAGTTTTTGAATCTATACTTAATAAGAAGATTCTTAAGCATCTATCTGCTCACAATCTTCTATCTGATCGTCAGTACGGTTTCCGTAAAGGGCGATCTACTGGCGATCTTCTAGCTTTCCTAACTGAATCTTGGTCATCCTCCTTTAGGGGTTTCGGTGAAACTTTTGCTGTTGCCCTTGACATATCAAAAGCTTTTGATAGAGTCTGGCACAAATCTTTAATTTCCAAACTACCTTCATTCGGTTTCTATCCATCTCTCTGTACCTTCATTTTAAGTTTCCTTTCAAACCGTTCTATTGCAGCTACTGTAGACGGACATTGTTTCTTCTCCTAAATCTATCATAGTGGTGTTCCCCAGGGTTCTGTCCTATCACCCACTCTGCTTTCTATTATTTATTAATGATCTTCTAGGTCTAACTCAAAGCCCTATCCACTCCTACGCTGATGATTCTACCCTGCATTTTTCAACGTCGTTTATTAGACGTCCAACTCAACAGGAACTAAATGATTCACGGAGAGATGCCACCGAGCGCCTAACTTCTGATCTTGCTATCATTTCTGATTGGGGCAAAGCAAACCTTTGTTTTATTCAATCCCTCAAAAACCCAATTTTCTTCCCTATCTACTCGACAAAACTCCCGGGAAACTATCCCCTTTTTTAAATGACACTCAACTTCTCCTTCTTTAAAATAAACCCATGTCCCCCCCCCCCTACCTTTTACTAAAAACTGAACTGGAAATCTCAATCTCATCTTTGCTAAAAAAGTTTCTAAAATTTAAGGTGCTGGGCGTCTGCGTCCTTTTTTTTTCTCCCCCCCCAATTTGCTTCCTCTCTGGGGCCTTATCCCCGCCCATGTTGGAGTATGTCTCACAGTTTGGGGGGAGGACCATCATAAAGCTCTCCTAAAGGTTGATCAAAGCTTTTCGTCTCATAAAACCCTCCTCTCCTCTGCTGACTGTCTTAAATCTTTAAATCACCGGCAATTTTTTTTTTTTACCGTTATGTTCTGCTCATGCTCTTCTGAACTTGCTAATGCATGCCTTCCCACTCCCCGCGGCCTCGCTGACAAGACTTTCTCCATTCTCATCCCTATTTGTCCATTTTCCTAATGCAAAGGTTAATCAGTATCTTTCTCTTTCCCCCTTTTCCTGTAAACTCGGAACTCTTTCCTGTTTCTATTTTCCACTTTCCCCTTGATTTAAATCTTTTCAAAAAGAAGAGAACAAGCACCCCCCGAACAAAAATTTGGCCTACCCCTCTTTTTTTTTTTTAAAATCTCTTACGGGGGGGTCTTCTTTATAGGGAGGGGGAAACTAAGCGGGCTTTGTTTTACCCTTTTTTGTTGGGGCCCTTGGCCAGTTCCTTGTGATTAAAAAAAAAAAAAAAAAAAAATTCCTGTGACATATTTTGGAATGAAAGGTGATCATGGGTCCCCGTGAAACGGAAGGGGAAAGTAACGTAAAATTTTATATATACTTACTAGATATATAATTTATGTTTATAATTTTCCCAAAAAAATAAAACTGATTCTTTTGATGTTAATTCCCTCCTTTCCCTCAGGGAAAGTTTATAATACGTGTACCTTGTTTATATTGGGTGTAATTCCTATAATAGTTATCAATTAATATATTGTTGGAGTAAACTGACGACATTGCTGGGGCCGCTATTAATTTGCCCCCCTCAAATTGGGCACTAAGAATTACTAGGGAATACAAATGGTACACCTAACTAAGGCAAAATTATTAAAATATAAACTAAAAATTTCCCCAAAGCAAAATTTCCCTTGCTAAACACAGTAAACCTGACCCAAATCACAGAAAAATATGGAAAATATGGAAAACATGCGCTAAAACATAAAAAAAAATGACATGGCCGAAAAAAATTATACAATTTGTCATCCCCACGGGGGGAAAAGCCACAATGTGTAAAAATCACTGGCAATAAGTTCAAGTGTTAAATGTTTCAAGTGTACTGTACGGAGATGGTAGCTAGCAAACTCAACTGTCCAAAAGTAGCTGTGAAAATTACGGGGAAAAATTTTGAGAACATAATATTTCAAGAAAGAAATCGTAATTGAATTTGTCATATAATCGTTAAAAACCCTAAATGTGTAAATAATGACAAAAGGCTTGTCGACTGTAGAGCTCTGCGTGTGTAGTATAAAAATTTATGTACCACTGTAATAGAAATGTGTCATAAAAAAATTAATGGACGTAAAAATTAAAAGGAAAAATTGACAAAAACCTCGCCTGATACATCGGGTGGTTATCAGTGGGGGTAACTGTGGTGTAAGTAACCTATAATTATGTAAATAATTTAATAGTCAAAAAAGGGATAACATAGGTAGAGACATCGCGGGATCAAAATAATTGGTTGCATGTGTGGGGGGGCAAATCTAATTTGCCAAAAAATCATTCATAAATGAAAAAAAATGCAAATTATTGTAGAAAAAAAAATTGACATCGCGAGTGTAAAAACTGACTGGCAGAGAACTGACTGAATTATTATTCGACTTGGCGAACAATATTATGAAGATAATTTATCTGTAAAATCAAAATTTTTCTAGGTCTTAAAAGAAAAGTAGAACATTCGTAATTTTCCTGCGCGTTTGAATTTGTTTAGTAGTAATGATAAAGGGTCATTAGTTGTACTAGTAGTACTGTGGCAGAATTTTGTTAAAAAAATTTTGATGGGGTACGTCACGTACATCATGCAAAAGTGTAAAGGTTTTAGAGAATGCTTTCATGCTATAGTCCTAGATTGTAGTTAGTAATACCAACCCTATCATTCAATATGTCGTGGTACAACAGGAAAAAAGTAAAAAATCATTCCCGTAGTGAATAAAATTCATTATAAATAATTATCCCCTGCAGTTTTTTTATCATGCCTTTAAATCGAAAAGGAATTCATTAAGGAAAAATATGTAATTGATGCAACACATAAGTGTGTTAGTATTTCTGCAAGAAAATAATGTATGGTAACAAAAAGTAAATTTAGTATGTTTTTTTTAATCATAAAAAAGTCATGAAAGAAATTTTTAAATGTATTAAACTTAAAGTGCGTAAAAAAATCCTTTAAATGATAAGTCGTAAAAATGTCATGCATAAAGTGCGTAATAATTCCTTTCTTTGAGGAAAGTAAGTAAAAAATTTTGATCATGCAACAATACGGCGAAATAAATCCTTTGGGGAATTGGGGGAATGTAAGTAAAAATTATAAAATGCTTGCACTTGGTGCAATTTTAAAAACTGTTGCAAAAATATGTTCTAATTGAAGGTTATCTGCCCCTTAGATTTCTATCCGCCAAGATTTACATGGAAAAAAATGCAAATAATTTCCTTCCCCTATAGTTGGTCAAATAATATGTCAAACCAAAAAAATTTCTAAAACATCAATTAAAGTTTTTCAATAGCGTATAAACTTTGGGCTTGATTGTTGTGTAGACTTTTCTAAAATAGAACAACCCAATAAAGTTCAAAAATACAGGGTAATGTAAAAAAATCAGGAAACTGATAAAAATTTAAAATGATATGGAATTGTAGGGAAATGGAATGAACTACTGTTTTTGCGTGTGTGATCGAAATTTTGTGACGGTAATCATTGTGCGTGTGTGTGTCATCTTTAAACAAAAGTGTGTCCGGGTTTATCAAAATTAATGCTTGGAAAACATCACTGTATCTAATCCTCTAGTTACCAAAAAAGTAACTCGCAGTAAGACTACGCTAAAAGTTTAAAAAGACGTCTAAAACTAAGAATCCGATTGTGTCTGCGAAGACAAAACATTACGGGACTCAGGTTCGAAATCGTAACACTAAACAGTGATGTGACTGACATGCCCGCTGGGCACGCTATTTTAATGCATTTAAGTAAATCTCATGAGTTTGCACTGGTGCATAGTAAATGTAACTCAAAAAGTAGAAAAATTTAGAAAAAGGGGTGCCTCATAAAAGTGTAAATCGTAGTAAAGGACATCTAAGAGTTATGTCCCCCAGGAATTGTGATTATGCTTTACTGTTGAAAATAAATGGTGGGAATACCGTGACAAAAATTAGATTAATGTCCTGGGGTGTTTGTACCGATGTACCCCCCGTACCCTTGGCAATTAAATTGTAAAGTATGTCAAAAACCTATAATATTTCAACTTTAAAATTGTCCGTGTATGTAAAATCACTGTGTTAAACTCGAAATATACCTGCTCCCAAAAAGGGAAAAAACAATTATTTAGCGGGTAGCTACTCGTATTGGTGTATGATGGTTTTGAGGTCCTGGTGAGTGACGGATGAAAACACCCGGGTGGGTAGTGCATGGATAGGGATGTACGAAAACAGTGGCGGGGTACATAAAACCTGTTAAGGAGTTCACATTAAAAAAAAATAACAACATATTATACTACACAAAATAAGAAATATGAAAAATTACTCAACTTTTTGTTTGTGGTGCACCGTTTAAAGTTCGTAGCTGGGGAACGGCTGGTAGTTTGTGGTTTTTTGCAGTGTTAGGGTATGTCGTCAGCATCCCTGTGGGGGCGGAGGGGGTGAGGGCTGTGTCAGCGGAATGCTCGGCGGGCAGGGGGTGGTGTTGTCTTTTTGGGTTGCTATTCGGGAGGGGTATCGTTTTTTGCGGGGGGCCCATGACGAAATATCTGTGTTGCGTATCGAAGCTGCTTGTGATTTAAGATTCTCGTATTATTGTGGTTGTTGTGTTGGTTTTTGTGGACTTGGCAATTTTGTAGAGTGTTTGCGGCGGGTTTTGTGTTGCGTAGGGTACCAAGGTTTTCCATTTTTGATGGTCGTGGTTGTGGACGGGTACTGGCTGCTGGGGTTGTGATAGCCCCGGGAGAAGCTCGGGGAAGCATTAGCGTAAGTATTTTTGATTGGGTTTTTTTTAAAAAGATCGGCGTATAATCTTGAAAATCTTGGTAGAACTTGGGAAAAGCTGTAAAAAATGGCCGGAATTGGTACCTCTTTGTAATTTTTGTTGTAAAACTTCTTTAGAATGCTTGGGTGTCGTTAACCCCGTGTTATGGTGTTAAAAAGACTGATAAAATCAGTCCCCCCAAACCGCTTATCCCACCATTTATATAAGTCACTGGGGGTTAACCCCGAATCCCACCATTTATATAAAGTCGCGTGTAGAAATGTCCACCCAGGGCCACCATTTTATAAGTCGTTATTTCCCCCAACCGCGTTGCCCATTTTATATAAGTCGCGGGTGTAGATTGACCACCACATCCCACATTTATATAAGTCGATAATTGTAGAGCTTTTTTCTGGGTATGATTTAAAAAATGGAAATTTCCACTTTGTATCATTTATTTAGAGCCCAGTAAAGACTAGAGATTACAACCAATTCAATGAATGTCTTGACACAGCCGGGATCCCGGGGGACGGAGAGAGTAAAGGGGGCATGTTGGTTGTCGTGTCCGAGGCCTTCTCCTCCTCCTCCTCGTGATTCGGGCTTTTTTCACTTCTTGTTGACCATACTTTTGTTGAAAATGGGGATTTGTCCCTTTTGACATATTTGAGAAAGCAAGGGGTTTTATGGGGCCCACGGTAAACAGAGAAGAAAGATAAACTATATTTTTATATACATTAATGATATATAATTATATGTTTAAAGTTCCAAAAAATCCCCGATTCTTTTGATGTTAAATTTCAGCCATTCCTGTATGGGAAATTAAAACTGTGCCCCTTGTTTGATAAATTTGGTGTATTCCTAGTAATAGTTTTTGCAAGTTATAATATGTTAGGGTAATACTGCTGACATTATAAAATTAGGGACCATTTTTATAAGCAACCGATTCTCTTCCGAAACGATGGTCTCCCCTTTAAAAACAGTTGGGTTTTGCACGCTCGGAGGCTCTTTTACGCGGTAACTAACTACAAATTAAAAAATCCCAGCAGGGAAGGTTCCGACAACACCTAAGCTCCCCGTTCCCGTAATGTAAATTCTCGTTCGCACAAAGCACCAAATCTAGTCCCCCGCAAGCCCCAACTACCCACCCGATATTAAACTTGTTACTTTAATGCCCGTGTATCATACAAATTTCTGATCTAGAGGAAAATAGTTTATTCAGAACCAATACGACTCTCGGAATTTTTTTGATCATGGATGATACACTAATAGAGATTTTTTGGCTGAATTTGCGATCCCCGGGGGTTACTTTTAAGTTTCGAAAGACTTCGAAGAGCAGGAGGGGGTAATTGTTTTTATAAAGTCCTGCCTTCATCCCCTTGTGTATCTAAGCCGAAACTGATAACAGTAAAGTAATTTCGTTCAAATGAATCTCATTCTCAAAAGTATAATTGGCCTTGTTTATCGACCCCCCAGCTCAAACAAATACAAATTTACGAAGAACCTATAACAATACGGAAATTAGTTCTCAAAAAGAAAACGTAATATTCGGTGATTTTTAAATATTTCCGTTACTATTTTTGGGGCCTCGCTTTCAAACGTTCGGGGACCTCTCTATTTAAATCTCCAAGAAAGTGCTTTATACCAACACTGGATCGACCAACCGAGGCGAAAATATTCTGGATCTTATTTTCACAACTAAAGAAAATCTTTTCGTAACGTTAACGTCGGATCCGAATCTAGTAGCAGTGACCATCGGGGGATTACTTTTTTATTAAAATCATAAGGGAAAACGAGGTCGAAAGTATAGAAAAAGTTCTTTTATTATCGAAAGGGAGACTTCAGAAACTAAAAAAAAATCTTAAAGAACACCGATTGGAAAGTTATCTCAGAAAGTAACGACATAAATGTAGCATGGCAAAGAATTCACCGGTAAGCTTAACTTTGCAATACAATCCCCCAATACCGTGCATTAGGCGATCTTTTTATAACATTAAAACCGAAAAGGGGGGACCCGCGCAATCAAAGGGCGCCTTGCGCTAAAAGCGTGCATAAAAAAACACAAAGAACACAAAAAAAGACGACAAACGCGTCACGACAAAAATTAGACGAAATACGAAAAAACTCTTAAGCAAACAAAAAAAATTTTGAAGTACGTAAAATTTCCCAAAAAGCAAATCAAACCCCCCCCCAAAGAATTCCAGCTATGTAAAAAAAAAAGTAAAAGACGTCAACCCCTAGGGGCCCTTGGAAATGGAAAATGGCAACAACAGAAAATGAAGTATCTATGGCGGATCTCTAAATACTTTTTTTTCATCAGACTTCACTAGAAAAAAACTCAAAAAACACCCAACCCGAAATCCAAACAAAATACTTTCCTCCCTCATTAACCTTTCAGGAATGTGACATTTTGCTCGCGATAAATAACATGAAAATTAACAAAGCTCCTGTCCTGACAAAATTTCCCACGCTATTAAAAGAAGCCAAAAAAAAGAAATAGTAAAAAAAACTTTCCATCTTTTTTAATAAATCTTTACTCCCCGGAAATGACCCTGCGAATGGGAAAATAGCAATTCCACCCTATTTAAAAAAGGAAGCAACGCGCCCGGAAAATTCGCCCAATCGTTTAACATCGTTGCTTGGAAATTAATGGAATCCTCATAAAACAAAATCGTTAAATTTTTTAGAAGAAAATGACATAATCAAAGGTTTGCAGCATGGATTCGAAAAAAAACGCTCATCCTCTCAACTTACTTATTTTTAAATATGTATTTAAAATGTATAACACGAGGGCAGAAAAAGGGGTTTTCCTCGATTTTCAAAAAACGTTCGACAAAGTTCCCATAACGTCTCATTAGCAAAATAAAAAGCTCAGGTATAACGGGGCCCTCTTTCAAAATTTGGGTAGAAAACTGCTGCAATCGTAAAAAAAGGGTGTAATAAATGGGAATTCTTCTGACTGGACCAGTGTAAATAGTGGCGTTTTCCTCAAAGGGCAGTTCTCGGACCTTCCTGTTTTTTAAAATACATAAAGACATTGACGAGGGATCACATGCAGGTTCAAAATTTTCTGATGACACGAAATCCAACACCCCCCTACGAATCTCAGCGCCAACTCATACAAAACGATTAAAAACCTAAAAGAAGGTCCAAAAACATGGCAAATGATTTCAACCTTTACAAATGTCTGTACTACATTCGGAAATAAAAAAAACCCTCATACAAGTTCCCGGGGAAAGATTTCCAACTACCCAAATGTTGATAAAGAAAAAATTTTGGGGGTTAAATTTCGAAAGACTCAAACCGAATAACCAAAAATTTAGAGGTGTAAAAACGCAAAAAAATTGGGGTTGGGTTTTTTGGGCAACTTTCGTTTCAAAACTGAAAAAGTATACTCACCTTTTTAACTCGCTTGTTCCGCCCCCTCTAGAATACTGGGGGTTTCGTTCTGGGCACCTTATTATAAAAAAGGGCTAGATAAACTAGAAAAAATACCGCGCGAGCAAAACTTAAAAGCGCAGAACCAAAAAGTACCTAGATTGCGTATAAAACGTACAAAAATCGGGTCAAAGAACTTAAATTATTCCCCCTAACAAAACGAAGGATAAGGGTGACCTCTTGAAGTTTTAAAAACTTCAAAGGGTTTACAAAAGTAGTCCCAGAAAAACTTTTCACGCTAGACCGGGAACTCAACTAGAAACAACGGGTTAAAAAAACGGGAAAAGGTTTTTAACGACGAAACAAAGTACTTTTCAAACCGTGTTGTGAAGTATGGGAAAGGGGTGCCTCGACTGTAAAATCAATATAATAAATTGTTTAAAAACCGCCTCATAAATATTTCATATCCCCCCCGGTTTTCATGTTTTCTCGGATAATAAATCTATCTCGCGGCCTCTGTCTTACTCTCATTTCGTAAATGATTGCGGTCGCTCTACACAACCCCTCCCAACGATTCAGACAGCTCCGAGTAAAAGGCACTACTACAAATTTTTTTACCTGTGGGGCTTTTTTTCAGTAAGGGCCCTTCCCGTTATGACCACCCTCGGGGTTTTAACCCGGGGGGACTGCTTCAGGGGCATTGAGTGCCCGCCTACTTGGAAAATGCACTACCCCAAATGGATTGAACGGAGCTGGGCCCGATTCTGCTGCCTCCCTAAAGCCCAGGCAAGGCTGCCGCACCCCCCTTGAACTTCCACACTGACCTCCAACCACATTTGACCTCATAACACACACGATAGCCCCGGTTAACGGGGTTACCACTCCCACTCTCGATCTGTGACGGGCTGTGGTCTAAGAGTCCCGACATTGTGACCACCATGGAATTCAAGGACCAGGGGTCCTGCTGCGGAGGGTTGAAGTGTACGGCGTCCTACTGGAAAGTACACAAATCCGAGTGGAAAGAACGGACTGGGGCCTGATTTGATGCTGCCTCCCAAAAAACGCCCGGGAAGGCTGCCCCACCCCTTTTAACCCCACAAATGGTTCCCACCATTACAAACCCTTACATGCCTATCTTCAAGCACTAAACCCACCCCCCCCAAACTAGTAGTAGTTAGACATAGATTACACCTTTCAACTTTCCTCACAAATTCCATGCAGTTTTTTTATATTGCATGGTATCACTTCATTTCCGGCCAGCTTCGGCTGGAGGGATGGTTGGGTGGGGAGGAGCCTTCTACTTTCCTATCCTTTCTCTCTTATTATCTAGTTAGTGTAGTGTAGTTAAAGCAAACAGCCTTGTAAGGACCTATCGGTCTGTTGCTGTTTGTGTTTCCTTTGTATTCCTTTGTATTATATTCCTCCTCCTCCTCCTACTCTTCCTCTTCCTCTTCCTTCTCCTCCTCCTCCTCCTCCTCCTCCTCCTCCTCCTCCTCCTCCTCCTCCTCCTCCTTTCCTCCTCCTCCTCCTCCTCCTCCTCCTCCTCTTCCTTCTCTTCTCCTTCTCCTCCTCCTCTTTTCCGGCTTACGTATCTCATTTCCGTATCTCTTATTTCCTTTCCACTTTCTGCTACTATCATTTTTCCTCTTCACTTTCTTTTCCTCTCCTCTTCTTCTCCCATTTCTTCCTTCAATTATCTTATCTTCTTACGCCTATTTCCTCATTTCCTCTTTTATATTCTGCTTTCCGTGTATTTTTCTGATTACCTCCTTTCGTTTGGTTCTTACATTATTTTGTTTACATTTCTTCTTCCTCCTATAGCAGGGGTGGGGAACGTCCGGCCTGCAGGACGTATAAGGCCCGCATAACCATTTGGTCAGGCCCTGCCAAGGTAACCACAGACGAGACTCGAAATCCAATTAATCTAGTAGTTTTTTTTTCATACCAACATAAATTGTTATTAAGTGCATGCATAATACTTATGCAATACATTCTAAGGGATAAGCACGTCCATTACGGGACGGATAGGACACATAGATGACTGGACAGACACGTATAATTCACGTATGGTTCTCGTCGGCCAAAAAAACTGGCAGATTTTTAAGTTGCTAGTTTTGTATGGCCCGCGAATGATGTCATGAATTTCCAAATGGCCCTTGGTAGTAAAATGGTTCTCCACCCCTGCCCTATAGGAAAGGCTAGAACCTCACACACCACATACACACCACCACATTGCTTATGAGGACACTAACTTCCTGCATTTGTCAGTGAAGAACCGTAGAGCCATCCATGAACGAGCTTCGAACCTACGAACTGTTGAGTGGCAGGCAAGGATATGATCTACTAAGCCATCGAAGCATTATTTGTTGTGAGTGTGTGTGTGTGCGTGTGTGTGTGTGTATGTGTGTGTGTGTGTGTGTGTGTGTGTGTGTGTGTGTGTGTGTGTGTGTGTGTGTGTGTGTGTGTGTGTGTGTGTGTGTGTGTGTGTGTGTGTGTGTGTGTGTGTGTGCTTTTTCACCCTCGTACTTGATCACACGCTGGAAAAACGGTGGGAAGGAGAGAGAGTTGGGCTCGAACCTGTGACCTTTTAAACCCTTACGTCTCTCTTGATGCAAATTATATCAACACTCTGTCATACACTCAGATAAATTTTCCCATCAACTCTTAATGTAACATCTTGATATAAATCTCTTGATCATTGTACATATAGGGAAGCGCTTTGTATTCCCACCTTCATTAAACTCACTATTTGTTCAGTTTATCCGTATTTGGTCAGCATAAATCAGAGTTTCTTGAGTCAATTTGTCTTTCCTCTTCTCGTGGACTTCTTGTCAATTTATCTTCCTCTTGACTTGGAAAGAGGTTTTGTCCTTTTATTTCTTTTGTTTTTCCTTTAGTCTCTGGAAACTGTGCATCATAGTTGTGTTGGTGTGTGTGGTGTGGTGGTTGTGTGTGGGTAGGTGGTGTGTGGTGTGCCTGAGTGAAGGGGTGTGTGTGTGTTGTGGTGTGTGTGTGTGTAAGGTGTGTGGGGGGTGCGGTGTGTGTTGTGGTGTGTGTGGTGTATGTATGTGGTGGGGTGCTTGTGTGGTTTGTGTGGAGTGTGGTGTGTGCGTGCGTGCGTGCGTGCGTGCTGTTGTGGGGGTGGTGTTGGTGTGTTGTTTGTTGTGTGTTGTTTTGTGTTGTGTGTGTGTGTGTGTGTGTGTGTGTGTGTGTGTTGTGTGGTTGTGTGTTGTGTGTTTTGTGTGTGTAGTAACGATATGAACCAAAACCCTGCCCTAGAATCGGGCAGGGGTGAAACCCCTGCCCATGACTTTAGTAAAGGAAAGTGTCCCGGGGAAAATTTGTCCCGCTTCTCAACGACCTGTGGTGGTCGCCCCGGGGCCGTTCATAGCTCATTTCGAAAGTCTCGTCGTTTCTCCAGATTTGGGCAAAACGTAGTTTATTGATTTTTTAATTCAAATATTCAAAACGATCGCCCAAAGGGTTTTGTACGAGAGACACCCATCTGGTTGTGTGCGCACGCTTAGTTGTGCCTGAAACGTCGGCTTCAACATTTCACATGGTAAAGGAGAGAAACAAAAAGAAAATGCTTCGGGGTAGCCCTGAAGACATGAAAAAGAGAAGATGACTCTTGCGGGTGTTGTTTTGTAGATCAAGAAGTGTCAAGAAGAAGGGAAACAAGGCTAGAGTGGACATGGGAAAGATTGCGAAAGAATATAAACAAGGTGGCAAAGATGCCTTTGGACATGAGCAACATTTGGAAAGGAAAGAAACTAGGTTTCACTCAACATTTGTCCTTTGCCGACTGATACCACTCGTGGTAGGACAAATGTTGAGTGACACCTAGTTTCTTTCCTTTCCAAATCTTTCTCATGTCCAAAGGCATCTTTACCACCTTGTTTCTATTCTTTCGCAATCTTTCCCATGTCCACACTAGCCTTGTTTCCCTTCTTCTTGACACTTCTTGATCTACAAAACAACACCCGCAAGAGTCATCTTCTCTTTTTCATGTCTTCAGGGCTACCCTGAAGCATTTTCTACTTGTATAAGTATGCTTTTCCTTTGAGAATTCTATAAATCATCTACGACACTATGGAATCCACTCTGTGACATAATGTTCGAGTTGCATTATTATCATAAAAGTTTGCACACGCTTTCAACAATATGAAATTCTTGGAGATAAATACACTATAAAAAGGGTTTTAGGAAGCACCGAATACTACTGACTGATGAGAACAGAATCACAGACACGCTAACGGTGTATATCAGACAGCAGGACAGGAACTGACCCTCCTGTCTCGCGGCTCCCGCCAGCCCGTCACCACCCACCACCCATGTGCCACCTATGCTCCACCTCCCTCCTCCCCATTCCCAATTATCCTTGCTGCTGTAGATGCTGTAG
>JACEEZ010011349.1:30000-52500 GCA_016584305.1 Chionoecetes opilio
ATTACATGTGGTGGCTGATAGGAATTCAGGCATGCATAATAGGGTACGCCGTAGGTCCATGAAAAGTGAAATATAGATTATTTCGAATTTGGCAGGGGTGTTTCTAATGTAAAATTTAATTTTAAGGGTGGTTTTGTACGCTTCAACTTTTTGGTTTGAGCACTTTTGCTATGCAAAAATGGACTTTTTATTTTATATGCAAAACATAGCTTAAAGTGCAATTTTGCATAGTAAGAATTGCTCAATGCAAAATGGAATTACATAAAATCGTCTTAGAATTTCCATTTTACATAGGAAATTGGCATGCCAAAGTTGAGAAAAAGAATTTTTGTTATACGGCGTCCCCTTAACAAGGATACCAAAATAGTTGGATTGGGTTACGATCGGAGGAAGGACAAGAACCAGGGCGATGGTGCCCGACAGCTATGGAAAATTGCACCCAAGGTTGATCAGGGAGGAGCATGTGTCAGTGACAGAGGAGCCATCTGGAAGGTACCTTTGGCACTTTGTACCAGAGGAACCCGGTGCCACCTGAGAAGCCTGCGTTCAAGGTGGCTCAGCCTCTCTATGATCTGCTGGTGACATACGACCCCCACCGACTCACTGATCGTGCTGCATGCAAGGTGACTCAACTAGGGCCAACACGGGTGGAAGGGTTTGGTACTCACGCCCATTTGGAGAAGATGCTGGGACGCAAGCTCTTCTGGAGTATATGCGTGTTGCACACAAACGAGTTGTGATCCACGACCTCGCCTGTAGACCCGTATGCAAAATGGTTTGGGGGATTTCTAAACTAGATCTTAGTTATGGGTCCCTGGACATGAAAAATCCCGAGGTGCTTGTCCGCCATCGTGCCACGAATGCCGCTACGGCCAAATCAAATATGGCCGCCGCCAGCCTAGATAAAAATATAACTTTTTAATTATTTGGATTAAATACACGTGTAATGTCTCTAATCCTACTAATTTGAGGGTGAGGAATTCATTTCTGGTGTTGTTTTGAACATTCGGGATCATTTTGACCTTCAAATGTCAGGGCCAATGTGGCCATAACCCGTTTTTAGTGATATAAACTGAAGTTAAATTCAACAAATTCTCACACATTTAACCCAAAACTCATATTATATTATAGATAGACAGTCATAATAACCCTGATAAATATGGCTCATTATCAATGTTAATAAAATTGTATCATTAAGATTGACCTTAATTTTATTGGGTGTGGAAAATAACAAATTAGACCATGTGGGAGTATAACGAAATACAGATGAAAACCTAAAACAAAATCAAATGAGAATTTCTGCAAAGGTACACCATATTTTAAGTGTTCATAAGTTATTTTTTCAGTGGCAGATTTTTACATGATGAATTATCTTTCTTTCCATGGCAAAAAATGACATACTGAACTCCAGCCGAACGGCACCCACAGAGTCGAGTGGTGCACCTGCCTGCACACTTGCATGTTGTTAGCAGAGTATGTGGCAAGGGCTTCAGGCATTTTGATGGCATCAGTGTACCAAAATGCTCCTACCATCCATGCCCCACTGGTTTTAGCAGTGCCTCATGTTCTTTGGCTTTTCAGGATGCAACAGCATGTCTGGAGGCAAGGTAGGTCGAATCACTGGCTTAGGATGGGGAGGTACCTCTTGACATGACAACTTATTTTGCAGGGTTGAATCAGAGCGGCTAAGTCCTGTACTTGATACTGGAGGCTTATGGAGGGGCCTGTTCACTGTGGCATCTTGGAACAGTACTAAGGCTGCATAGTGTAAACTCTGTACCAGAGAGTGATGATTTATCTGCATAGTCGGAGTTGTCCATGCCTGCCATCGTGTAGTCCTCCCTGGTAAAAGTACTCGAATGGGTGTCTCTCCATCTTCTGAGCATTTCACAGCATAGCTAGCAAGAAGGCTTTCGGGCATTTCTATGGTCTGGTAGCTTGTACATGAACCAAATTCTGTGAAGACTGTGAGAAGGCTCTTACTGCGATCTCTTGCGTAGAGAGCATGCCCAAGCATCATATGCAATGGTGTTTTTTTCACTCCTCTATGAATGTTGTAGACAAGCATTTGGAATAGACAGTGCAGCTGTGTACTCTTGTGATCTCTAACCCATGTTTCTTGTTGTTCCTGTGAAGGCTGTTGCTGGTCTGAAGGTAGGTCATCTTGTTGTGAACTGTTGCTGTTGTGGAAGTAATCCTTCTTCTGGCGTCATGTCTTCATCCACGAGAGGCTGGATAAGCTCCTCTAGATCTTTAATAGTACTTCGGAAGAGCTTGTGTTTCGGGACCTTGAACAGAGTTGCTAAAAATGTTAGAAGAGGCGCTGGCATCATTGTTCCCTCCCATGATACCTTTAAGTCAGTACTGTCACAGAAAGCTGTCCTTGCAGACCAAAATCGACATCCATGAGTGAATCTCTCAACTTGCTGCCAGCCTCTCGCATTATGTCCTGATTTTTTCAACTTGATGGCTAGGTCAGCAGCTGTGATGTCAGATGAAAAGAAAAGTCAGGTTCATTCACTCTACTGTTTGGACAGATTTTGACCGATTCACCATAATGGGATATGATCAGCTGTTTCATATCACGGTTTTGAAAGGTACTTGTAAGCACCTCGCCGTCCTGCAGCAGACTCGATGCAAACTCTACAATCTCAGTCATAGTGCAACACTCTCCCCTCGTCAAAATTTTGTCCAATATATGGGAAAGCACGCCTGAACAGTACACACTTGGTATTGGTGATAGCCAGTCTTTCCAGTGCTTTAGGTCTGACGTCACGTTCGTATTTACGCATGTAGTTTTGACGGCAGAGGTTGTGGCAGTATACACCTGCAGAAACGACTGATTTGACAGAGCTGCCTTCGTCGTCTCTTAGTCGGTCTGCAATTTCGTGTAAAAACATCGTCTTTGTTATGCTTTACAGCATCAATTAATTTCTTGGCACTAACATACTCGCAGATTCTGAATTTGTCTCGGCATTTCTTGTGTTCGACTTTTGCCACATAGACGCAGGGCAATGTTCTTGGATCCTTGTCACAGCTCGGAGGTGCACAAGGTACGACACTTTTACGAAGGGTTTTCCTAAATCCAACACTTTCAGAATACTCAACTTCTGTGTCACACACCATAGGCTCTTCAATTCTGGTGTTCTTTTCCTCAATAGCTTTCAGTTTGCCAGAATGTGTGTAAGATTTGTAGCATTTGTTGGTATTATGGTAAACAAACAGGCCACTGTCATCAGCCTTCTCTTCATCCCCTATAACACTTTTGATACGCTTTGAAACAACATCATTACGAATTTTTGCAGCTCTTATCATTCTTGCACGTCCCGTTTTTTCACTAGTTACAGGTACTTTGTTATCTTCTTGACAGATAATGCATATTATTGAATGACTATGTCCTCCTCTTCTATTGAGGGGACCAAATTCATCCTACTGGGTCCTGGTAATGCAGAATATTCCATGATGATCAGCGAGTTGAAACTTCAAACATTCCAAAACATCATGCACATGCCTGAAAAGAAACAGAAAAACAAAACGTATGTGGAAATTATCCACCAAACACCCTCTCATAATTGGTAGAGTGGTAGTTTGTTTCCCCCCCCCCCCCTAGTGAGAGGTATTTTCCGCTCATCATAGGAGGGCGCGTATAGGGATATGTATATATAATTGTAATGGTAATGGGTAATAATTAAGGTAATTTAAGTAAAATTATTAGTACTGGGATAGGATAAATTTAAAGTATTCCCAGTGGTTAATAAGCATTGCACTTAAATAATTAGCACCTTGATTTGAAGCGCGGTCATTGACCGCCGCCCATTTAGATTCTAGGCCACCTGTGACCTACACGTGGCATAGGTATTGGCAGCGGTGGCTCACCGCCCACTCCGGAGAATCAGTACACTCCACACCCTCATGGGAGAGACATCTAATACGTGCTTGTAGTATATAAGTACAAGTACAGGTACACTCTAGACATCCGAGGAGTTAACATCTTATTAAAATATACGTGCTTGTATAAATAAAAGTACAAGTATCATTCCAGCCCTCATGGACTAACATCTTTTCTCTGATTAATATGAAGAGATCTTGTACATTAGTTAATTGTACATATAAGTGTAAACCAATAGGACCGTGTTATAATACAACACACTGATAATAGCCGTGCGTCATGGATAACCTGGTTATGAAGACCTTCTGACGCCCGTATCGAAACACTAAGTCTCCAGCCCTCCGCCTCTTATCAGTCACGGGCGGCCTCGATCCCGGCGACCACATCAGATCACAAGACCATGCAGTATTAATCACCACCTGATCCGCATTTTCAACCCACTATCCACCGATAAGTATCCTAGTTAGTTTATTAGCTGGGATAATGTGTCGGGATCATAGCCAGGGGTTTTTGATTGATTAGGTAAGGACTTCAAATTAAATATGTATGTGAAATAAATTCCCACAACGTAAGACTCACTTTGAATAAAAAGTGGTAAATTCATGTGCCATTAATGATCCTGACATTTGAAGGTCAAGATGACCCCGAATGTTCAAAACAACACCAGAAATGAATTCCTCACCCTCAAATTAGTAGGATTAGAGGTATTACACGTGTATCTAATCCAAATAGTAAAAAAGTTATATTTTTATCTAGGCTGGCGGCGGCCATATTTGATTTAGACGTACCGGCATTCGTGGCGCGACGGTGGACAAGCACCTCGGTGATTTTTCATGTCCAGGGACCCATTAACCAAGATATAGTGAGAAATCCCCCCAACACCATTTTGCATACGGGTCTACAGGCGAGGTCCAGGATCATTGCCCCTGCGCCACCTTATCACCAGTATCGACGGGCCTACTTCATCTGACACTGGCTTCACGGGTCCAGTGTGCAGTCTGCTGTCCAGCGTGAATGAGATGCAGTACAACGCAGAGTTCAGAGGAGTGCCAGGCGGTGAAGATCTCACGGAGATACCGGAGTATATCCTGGTCAACATGTCCACTGACCATTAGGTCTCCTACCAGCTGGTCCAGGCTGTGAAGCGGGGCGTTCTCCCGTCCGAACTGCAGGAGATCAAGTGTGGCAAGGTGTCCCACTCCAGATGGCTCACCACAGCCCAGTCGCTCGTGTACATGTGGACCAGAAAGCATGGACTGACTGGCAAAGAACTGAACACCCTGGAAATCCTAGTCAAGTACTGCCTGCAGGTGTACTTCAAACTCTAATACGACATCAAGGTTCACCACAGACTAGAGGACGGCCCCAAGCACATCCTCACGCAGCTCAGAGTGATGACGTCGCAGCCCAAGAAGGTCCAAACAGCTGTGACCTTCTACGTGCGGACAGGAGCATGGTTCGCACACTCAGAATGTGTCTCCTCTCGCTGATGGCGAGTCAGAGTGAGGACGACCGCAGGTTCGCCGTGACCCAGATGTTGAAGCTGAGGGCTGGCGAGGAGTATGGGGACACCAGTGTAAGACCTCGCATCACACCCAAGCTGAAGTTGTCAGCCACCAGTTTGCAGACACTGATCAGCTGGCAGCCTGGCCAGGTGCACGAGCCGGCATTCACCTGTTCACTGTCCGGGGATCAGATCCAGGAGATCCTGGTCAAGCCGTCCGAGGTTCCGGAGTTCTCTATCCACACTCAGAGCACCGAAAGAGTCGTGAAGCAGGTGACAGAGGCTGCGGCAGCAGTGGTGGGGCAGCAGGCCAGAGACGGGTTCATCCGGGCTCGGGCCCACCACCGGGAGACCATGCCCTGCTTCAGGTCTAAGAAGGACATGATGGACACGTTCTAGGCCAACGTAGAGGCTGTGACACTGTGATGTAGTGCCTGATGAACCAACTGATCAGAAATAGCTTACCACGCTAGTCATTTGGAACTCATATTGGTGCATGATGCAATACACAGGACCAACCGGATACTGCGTACTCATTTAAGCATTATTCGATAAGGGTACACTATAAAAGTGCGATTTTGCATAGTATTAATTGCTCAAATGCAAAATTGGATTTATATAAAATCGTCTTAGAATTCCATTTTACATAGGAATTTGGCATGCCAAAGTTGAGTAAAAGATTTTTTGTTATACGGCGTACCCTTATTGCATAATAAGAAAAAGGGTATAGAAAATATGTTTAAGATGAGCCGAAGTGGCAAATCGCCACCAACCGCCATCTTGGAGCAGCCAGGACGAGGCAGGGCGACCTGGGTCGCCCCCACTCTGTTACAGGTCACAGCCGCGACTACATCTCCCCCAGCCGAGGACGTCTTCTGGACCTCTTGCCACCTCCTTCCAGTTCCCTGCGTGTCTGGTGCTTGATTCCTGCTAGCAGACGCAGGTCGAGTCACACCGCGAGGAGAAGGAGGGTTTGGTTTGGGCAGACGTGGAATGCGTCGGAAGAGGCGAGGAGGGGGGATGGGTCGACCCACGTGTGGTGCCGCGACGAGGACCCCCCAGCTCGAGGTACGTTCTTATGGATCCCAATCCATCAACCCCGTTATGTGCTATTCCCAGCAGAACCGCATTCGAGTTACAGGCGAGGAGGGAGGGTATGTTTAGGGCGTGAGTGAAGAGGAGAGTGCTGTGGGCGACCGGGGGCCCGCGACGGGCCAGTGGGAAAGAGTTTTATAATCAAATCCATAAGCCCTTATAATGTATTGTCCCCAGCCAGATCCAGGACATAGGCTTATAGTGGGTAAAAAGAAAGCAAGGTGATTTGACTGTGTGGAGGGGTAAGTGTGTCTAATTAGTTAAAAAACCCTTAAAAAGTCTGAACCCTTCAGAATTGGCCCATCTCACAGGGGTCATTCATAGCTACCCAGGGAGTATTATAGGGTAATGAAGTCTAAGACAAAACCCCCCAAAAATTAGATTCAGAATTTAGCACACAGCAGGTTGATCTCGTGAGCCAAAAGAAATACAAGAGTATTTTTCTAGCGTAGCCCCCCAGAGAGTGAGAATAAGGAAAGAGGCGAGAGTGATGGGGTCGGGAGAAAAAAAACAAAGACTAGGTAGGAAACGTTGAGGAAAGAAGGAAAGAAAAAGCGAGAGAGAAGATAGGGAGAAAGAGAAGAAGATAGGGAGAGAGAGTGACAGGAAAGGAAGAAGGAGAAAGAGAGAGAGAAGGAGAAGAGAAGGGAAGAGAGGGGGAAGGAAAGAGAGAGAGAAGATAGGGAGAGAGAGAGACAGGAGAGGGAAAGAGAGCGAGAGAGAGAGTGGGAGAAGGAGAGAGAAGATAGGGAAAGTGAGAGACAAGATAGGCAGCAAGAGAGGGAACATGAGTTGGAAGTGTTACGAGCAAGTAACCACGGGGGAAGAGCGCCGACAGTTTGAACCGGCCTAATTAAAACTTCCGATGTTCAAAGAAAGCGATAGGATGGAACACTTCATAGGAAGGTTCGATGATGCGGCAGACCTTTTGGAATATGACGAGATCACGCGTAGACTTCAGTTTATGACCTTATTTGAGGGCAAGGCACTCGAGGTTCTCTATAGATTGGATAAACATAGCCGTGACTATGGTCAGATGAAACATGCCCTCTTAAAGGCATATGGGCTGAGCACTGAGCGCCTTAAGCAGCAGTATTTTGAAGCTCAGCTGCAAGAGAACGAAACCGCCTCACAGTTCGCCGTGAGAATCGCCGGGAATTTTCGAGACTGGCGCGAAAGTGACGGAGCTGATGAAACTGTCGAGGGTCTCAAAGATTTAATTTTGCGCGCTCAATTCTTAAAGTCATGCCCGGAACCACTAATCGCGAGGTTGAAAATTGATCGGGTCAATCAGTTGCCTGAAATGGGTAGAGTCACCGATGCGTATTTTGAGGCATATGAGGAAAAAGCTGAGCCACCGAACGTAGTTTGGGTCGAGGCTGCATATACGCCATGGGATGACGATAGCTCGCCACGACGGGATACGGCGACGCCAGCCCGTAAGACTGAGCCCACATATAGTGCCCCAGTTCTAAACCCTCGTCGCTTTCAGCCAAGCTATAGGCCACCACAAAGGGAAACTGGAGGCCGTGGAGTAAATCTCGAAGCGAGTAAAAACCCGACGGCACAAAAAATGCTGCGGCCGTACACAAGGAGCCCCAGTATACTGCTCCAAAACCAGTATATCGTGATTCGCCGAGCCACAAAAGGCCGCGGGACGATATTCCACGGAGAAAGGTAGTTAGTCAGGTAATGGCAACGGCCGTCATGCAGGAAGCAAAGTTCGGGGATGGGGTAAACATGGATTCTCCCGCTGACTTTGAGAACAGCGAGGCCGTCAGGAGGAAGGTAGAGACAGATCCTTCACTCGAGAACTTGCGACGGCATTACTGCGAAGGTACGGTCAGAACAGTACACGGTAATTATACGAGCTTTGTAGAGCGTGATGGTAATTTATACCGTGAGTTCATAACTCCCCGGGGCCACGAGAGATTTCAATTCGTCGTGCCTGAGAAATATCGCTATGCCGTATTCGAGTTAGATCACTGCGATGCCACAGGTGCCCACTCGAGCAGGAAGAAAACGTGGAAACGTATCGCCGAGAAATTTTATTGGCCAGGCATGGGCCATGATTTGAGCAGATGGGTGCATTCCTGCTAAGTGTGTCAAAACACGAACGACAGCGACATAGAGCTGTATGATCCTCACGAGATAAATGAGGAACAGATGGGGTGTTTGGAGGGTATAAGAGTCCACTCCCCTTAGAGTTAGGAGAGAGGCCTTATCGTCTCGTTTGAAGAAACATGCAGTCGTCATTTTTTTCCGAACCGGGACTAGATTGCCGAGTAGTCGACTCGGAGCTAGAGTTAGGAAGAGGATTCTAGGGCAGTGTCCACCTGAGGCCACCCTAGGGGATCCTCCACGGCGGCATGTTAGACTGGATTAAGAATTGCATGATCCACTAACCCTTCCTAGCATGGCACGGGTGCATGTATTTAAAAAACTATAGGCATGTAGACCGGATTGAATTTTTTTAACACTATTATATATACTCCCATGTTACATTCACCTGTACCACCTACACTATGTATACATACCCTACGCCACATAACACTTGTTGGTAATTAAATGTGACGCGTCTTGACGTCCAGATTGGGTCCGTTGCAGGGTTTGCTAGAAACTTTGGAGTTTTTATCCCTTAGACTTTGAACTTAATGTACATGCGGGGTTTTTTTTCCGCTCATTGGTTACAAGCAAAACCCTGTAAGCGGCTTAAAGTACACACACCACAGAGTGCCTGGATGTGTGACTGCCCTATTTAGGTCGGATCCAATGTATTAGATAATTTGCATTTAACCTGCATGATGCTATAACAAGTTCAGGTAGTCGGGAAATTCTTTCTGCGGAAAGAATTTTATCTAGGTGGGGCGAATGTAATGGCTAGACATTTTATAGGCATTCAAGTCCCCATAGTTGCGCTTGGCGCCAGGCTGTTGTTCCAGCTGGCGGATGCCAGTTACTGTTTTTCTGGTGGCGGGAAAGGATTCCAGTCTATGGGAGGGGTTTTAGGCTTAACTGCCTCCCCACGAGTAGCGGGGTGCGCTAGCGTTAGCACCCTGGGTAAATTGCATGTGGTGGCTGATAGGAATTCAGGCATGCATAATAAGAAAAAGGGTATAGAAAATATGTTTAAGATGAACCGAAGTGGCAACTCGCCACCAGCCGCCATCTTGGAGCAGCCAGGACGAGGCAGGGCGACCTGGATCGCCCCCACTCTGTTACAGGTCACAGCCGCGACTACATCTCCCCCAGCCAAGGACGTCTTCTGGACCTCTTGCCACCTCCTTCCAGTTCCCCGCGTGTCTGGTGCTTGATTCCTGCTAGCTGACGCAGGTCGAGTCACACCGCGAGGAGGAGGGTTTGGTTGAGGCAGACGTGAGCTGGGAAGAGGAGGAGTGCGTGTATAGGGCGACCACGTGTGTGCCGCGACGAGGACCACAGGCTCGAGGCTACAGGTTCTTATAATCACAATCCATAACCCCTTATATCTATTCCCCAGCCAGATACCAGACATTAGCTTATCATAGGCGTAGTTAGGGAAGATATTTAGGGCGTGAGTGAGTGGATGACTGTGTGCTGGGGGCGCTATTTTGCTGTGTGTAGATTAGTTGTAAATAAACTAGTTAAGGTACTAAGTGTTTGTTGTTTACCCTGTATGTAGTCCTGGACCCGATAGCTTCATAGTGAGTCAAACAAAGAACCCGAAGGTGATTTAATTATTGAGAGGTAAGTGAAGTCTAAGTACTTAAAACCCCCATTAAAAATGTTAAACCTTCACAAGTGCCCTGTGAATTCATATTATAGTCCCCCGGATCGATTAGTGTTAGTGGTAGTTGTAGTTAGTATATTTCATATCCTATCATTCTTCACTACGAAACTTCCATGTTCCTATATTCTTTTGGGACATGGTATCATTTTCCAACTGTTTTCTTACATGTAGTTGATATTTAGTAGTATGTAGTTCAGCATATACCCTCGTTATGGACCAATAGGTCTCCTGGTGTCTGTTATACCCATGTATTCCTTTGTATTCCTCCTCCTCCTCTCCACCACCACCACCACCACCACCACCACCCTGTAGATACAAAGGTAAACACATACACCAAAATCTCATAAAGCTGCAACAGATATGAATGTAAAGCCATCAATCTCGCTCTTGTTTTGCATGAGGGGAGAGAGAGAAGGAATATATATATATATATATATATATATATATATATAGAGAGAGAGAGAGAGAGAGAGAGAGAGAGAGAGAGAGAGAGGAGAGAGAGAGAGAAGAGAGAGGAGAGAGAGAGAGAGAGAGAGAGAGGAGAGAGAGAGAGAGAGAGAGAGAGAGAGAGAGACTCCAGAAAAAGGAGGGAGAAAGAGAGACGAAAGGAGGAAATAAGGAGAGACGAAAGGAGGAAATAAGGAGAGATTATTAAAAGAAGAAAAATTGATGAGGAGTGATTTTCAGCTTTTGTTTTATTCATTTAACCTATTTTGCATACCTTTTATCCTTCATTACGCATCATTGCAACTATTTTCATAACTGCAGTGTAGCCGTATTGCATTTCCATCCATAGATCTCTAAAATCTTAATGCAGAACTTGATGAAAAACGTTTTGTTGATCATTATCTCGGATGCAAATTTGTACAGAACCTTTTATCTGAATTTTATATTGTTATTTGTGTTTAGAAAATAAAACGTTCACTAAAAAATTATTATAGCAGCATGTTTAGATTTTCTTAGATTTTCAATGTTTGGTTAGTTGATCATTAACCCCTTGAGACCCAAAACGTAATTTTCATTGTATTTTGACCACCAATAGACGATTTTAATTAATATAAGCAATATTTTATAGATATGTCTTGTTTAGTATCCTTGTCGACTAGCTAATTTGGTATATTCAGTTAGTTTTCGTAATTATATGGCTAAAAAAAGACGATTTTATATAGCAAAAGAAAGATCTGGGTGTGAAGGGGTTAGATTAAATAAGGGCAGAATAAAAAAATATTTACATAACTAAAAGCCCTCGTGTTGCCAGTCCCATTAATAGAAGATAGATAGATTAACAGCAAATATTTTCTTGGTGAGGTAACTGATACACTATTTCCAATATGGTATTAAGTATCATGATTCCTAATTTTCCTGATACTTCTATCCAAAAACTAGGATAGAAGAGCTAAACATACATCAATACATCACCGTCGCATATTATAGTCACACAAACTAATATTTTTTTGGAACGATCAGGAAAATAACATTAAAATAAATAAATATAATGAGTTAGATATTAAACTAAACGAAAAACTGAACAAGAATATTATACGAAAATATTAAATTAAACAAATAATATGAGTTAGGTGTTTTGTCCTCCATGATACCTATTTTTTTTTTTTTTTTTTTTTTTTACATCACAAAGGACTGGCCAAGGGCACATCATAAATGGGTAACAGAAAGCCCGCTGAGTTGCCAGTCCCTATAAAGAAGATAGTAAGAGAATAAAATAAAAAAGAGGGGTGAGCCAATTTAGTTCGGGAGGTGTCTTGTTTATCCTCTTTTTGAAAAGATTTAGGTCTTAGGAAAGTGGAAAAATAGAAACAGGAAGAGAGTTCCAGAGTTTACCAGTGAAAGGGATGAAAGATTAAAGATACTGATTAGCTCTTGCATTAGGAAGATGGACAGAATAGGGATGAGAATGAGTAGAAAGTCTTGTGCAGCGAGACCGCGGGAGGGGGGGAGGCATGCAGTTAGCAAGTTCAGAAGAGCAGTGAGCATGAAAATAACGGTAGAAGAGAGCAAGAGAAGCAGCATTGCGGCGGTGATTTAATGATTGAAGACAGACAGTCAGAGGAGAGGAGTTGATGGGACGAAAAGCTTTTGACTCGACCCTGTTTAGGAGAGCTGTATGAGTGGATCCTCCCCAAACATGTGAGACATACTCCATACATGGGCGGATAAGGCCCCTGTAGAGAGCAAGCATTGGAAGGGAGAAAAAAAGGACGCAGACGCCACAGCACACTAACTTCATAGAACTTTTTACAAAGATGAGATGGAATTTCCCATTCAAAAAAGGAAGCCTGAAGTTCAGTAAAGAAGAGCTTTGAGTTTTTGAAAAGGGGGGGGAGTTACGGAAAGGTTTTGGGTAAATTTGAAGAAGGGGTTTTTTAGGATTGAAAAAAAAAGGGTTTTGTTTTTCCCCTAAATTATGAAGGGGATCAAAACCTGGTGGCTCTAAAACCTGAAAATAACCCCCTTTTTTGACCCTTTAAGGGAAAAAAAAAGGGAAAAAAGACACACACCCCCCGTTTCCCCAGTAGAGTGTTTTTCATCTTTTTTTTGTTTGTTTTCCTTTGTAAAAAAACTAAAATTTCCCTTATTTTTCCTTATTTCTTTTTTACCTTAAAAAACATTTTCTTTCCCCCTTCCCCATTTTAAAAAATCAAAATAACCTCTACTAAAGACTCCTTAATCCTTTGTATTGGTTTCTTTTTTTTGTAAAATATATTAAATTTTTTTAAAGGAGGGTTTCCAATAAAACCCTTTCTTCTTCCCCCCCAAATTCCTGAAAAACAACTAATAATACTTTTTTTTTTTTTTTATTTAAAATCGGGGGTTTTTTTATAAATACGTTATCCATTGGGTCTGCCGGATTCCCCCCGGAAATAACCTGGGGGGATTTGGGGGGGCTCTGGTTCATAAAAATACGGGGGGGTTTTTTAAAATCATTATAAATTTTATTAAGACCCCAAAATTTTAACTGTGTCCTAAACAACCAAAAGGAACCTAATTAAAAAAAACTTATCTTTTTTTAAATCGGAAGGTGTTAACTCAAATGGCCGGAATGTCTGTTTGATTAAGCCCCCGTAATTAGGCCCCGGAGGCTGGGGGTATGTTCTCAATGGGGGGGGGAAAACCCCGTACCAAAACTACCGGGGTTAATCAGGGGCGAAAATTTAAAGGGCGCAGCCAAGCCCGGTTTAACCAAGGTCAAATTATAATAAAATTTTTAATTTTTTGGGAAGTTAATTTTTTACCCCTGTTTTTTTTTAAAATTCCTTAAAATACCCCATTAATTTAATTATTAACCCCTTTACGACCCTCCAGAGGGACAATAAAATTCCCACAAAAGGGGGGGGGGGGGGGGGGGAAAAACCCCCCCCAAAACCCAATTATGGAAGGGGGTTTTTTTGGGGGGATTTTCCCAGGGGGGGCCAAACTAAATTCCCTTATTTTATTACCCCAGGCCCCAACGCCAAACTTTTAATTTTTGGGGGCCATTTTAAAATTAATAGTTGTTAATTTTTAAATTTTTGCGAATTTTTTAGGGATTTCCCCCCGGGGGGGGAACTTATGTTTTCCCCGTGTTTTCCCCAAAATGAAAAATTTGGGTGTAAGCTCTTTTTAAATTTCCCAAACGGGAATTTTAAAGGGACCAATGGAGAAAAAGGGGGAATGGGGATTTTTTAAATTTAATAGAATTATTTAATTTGAGTTTTTACCTTTACCAAAAAAACCGGATAGGAATTTTACCTTTCCGCCAGAATGAGCCAGAACTTTCCACCAAAAATTTAGTAAATGAGGGCGTTTGGGGAAAATTAGTTGGGTGGAGGGGGTTTTTGGGGAAGATCGCTTTCAAATTTCGACCTCGACCCTAATTTCCCCTTTATGATAAATGTAAGACCTAAAATTTTGGGTCAATTTTTCCCTTGGGGGCTGGCTGAGCCCAATAACTGATTTCCTGGGGAAATATTGTTTTTTTTTGTCTGATCCAAAATTTCGAGGATAAGCATCCCTTTTAATGGTTTGGGAAAGCTATTTTACTGTCTTAAATTTATTTTGCTCAAAAGGGGAAAACCTTTTTTTTCGGGGAAAAATTCGGGCCCCTTATTATACAAATTTTCGGGTAAAATGAAATAATTTTACCTTTTCAGCCGGTAGGGCCTTTAACCAAAAATCCTGTTTCTTTTTAGGTTAGGGTTCCTCGCGAACATTACTTTAGGATTTTCATTAGGGGCAAATATTCATTGTGAATGGAATTCACTTTCCTTAATACCTCACTTTTTGGGTGGGGGAAAGAAAGGGGTTCCCAAATTCTGGAAATTAATGGGGGTTTGGGCATGACTGGGAAACTTTTCTTTTGTTCGGCTTGGTGAGTATGGGGGAGGGGTCCCATTTTACCTTACCACCAGCGCGGGAACATTGAGACTTAGTTTTTTGATACCTTCCTTGGTAACGCCCAAAAATAAAGCGCCTATTTTTAAATTTTGAAGGACCATCAACGTCCTCGAAGGTTTATAATAGTTTGACACCTTACCCCTCAGATTTCAGCTGTGTCCTTTAATCCATTAAATTTTAAACTATAAAAAAAATTTTTAATTACTAAAAACCCCCCAATTTTAATTTTAAAAGGGGGAATATTCAATTTTTCCCCTCATTACTCAAAAATGATAGGGAAAAATTTTTTTATTTAATTATGGGAGGAAATAATTAAACTTTTTTATGGGATTTTGTTTCAACTTCTTTTTATGAAACCTTGTGCCATTTTCAACTGGCAAAAACATGCTGAATCCTTTTGGATTTTTTTTTAATAGAGGTCTTTTTTTTCCCCCGGGCAAAGAGCATTTATAATGGGGTTTTTTACTTTTTACAAGAAAGTTAGGGTGATTTAACATTTTCCCCGGGGAAAAGGGGGGGTTTTTTTTTTTTTTTTTTTTTTTACTTTTGGCCCTTTTTTTGTTTTTTTCCCCGGGGCTATTAGGCTTGGGGTTACCAGGGCTGGATGGGGGGTCCTCCCCCTTCCAGGGTTTTTTTGTCCCCTTTTGGGCCAGCCGTTGCCCCTGAGCCTCCCCCCCCCTGAATTTTGAAAGGGGGGGATTTTGGGGCGGGGGCCATGGGGCAAAAGATTTTGGTTTTTTTGGGTCCCTCGGGAGGGAAACCCGTCGGAGACGCAACATCCCTAACCCCCCCCCCTTTTTAAATTAAACCATTTTCCTTAACCCTGTAACAATCTGAAATATATTACATGTGGGGGTGTTTTTCCCCCCTACAAAAGACAAAATTTTATTTTTCGTACTTCATATTTTAGCCCTGGATGTAGGGTTTATCTTTTTTTTGAGTAGGGTTAAAAGGTTTAATGGTAGCTGAGAAGTTTTAATCTTAATTACAGTCTGTTTTATTTGCGTACAACGCAGGATAAATACCCACTAACGAGGGGTCTTTTAAAATCTAAGGGGGGGCTGATATAGCTGATTCCCCCTGTGTAATAATCGTGATCTCCCTTTGGGGGGTTTTGCTTAAAACCTTGCAAAATTTGGGGGTTTAAAAAAGCTATACTGTTGAGGAATTGAGCACCTCCCTAATCCCTCTATTCAAATTACTTTATCGAGATATCTTTTTCTTCGTGTTCAGATTGATAACATAGCTGATCATTTCTTTATCCCCCCTTGTCAATCATGGTAGACCGTCTTTAAATTAATAAATCAAAAAGTATTGCCTTAATTGCGTTCACATTTTTTACATAGCGTATAGCATTGCTAACTTAGCTGATAATATATGCTTACCCAATTTTTTTCCATGATCTAGTTTAAAAACTAAATCAAAAAAAATTAAAAGCAAGATTCGTTTAAAATATATATAACGTTGGTTGATGATTAAATTTATCTAAGTGGTGGTAGAGCCTGCTCGGCCTAACAAGACGGGAGCAAGCCGTATATAAATTTCAACCCCCACCTAACTACTACAATAACTAGTACACCAACCTCTGATGCTATCTACTACCTGGGGTATGGTAGTTACCCGGCTGAGCTTTCCCGACGCCACAAAACACCCCCCCTCCACCTCATAACCCGCAATTCTGGAGGGGCATAATTACGCCTACTTTAAAAGCCCCCACGAGTCCATAAACCCAAATTTTTCCTCATCGGGGCACCATTTTTTTGGTGATTTATATGACATACCATATTTAAAGTGAGGCTTACCTAATCAAAAAACCCTGTTCTATCTCACCCACACAAACCCTAGCTAATCAAATAACTAGATATTTCGGTGGATAGTCGGTTGAATCGTTGTAGGGTTTTATTAATTTAAAATGCAGACGTGTGATCCAAGTTCTGCCGGATCTAGCCCCCCCGTGAGGACTGAAACGGGGGTGGAGGCATGTGCTAGACGTCAAAAGGGGTTTTCAAACCATCACGCGCTGTGTTTATAATCACTGTACTCCAGAAAGCTATTCAGGCTTAATCGACGCGGCGAGATATTTTCTGGTCGCTAAGCAATCCTAATGGTTTAACAATATGTACAAAATTTAAAGATGTACAAAAACTCTTCACTAATCACAGAAGAAGTTCTCGAAGGGTCTGGAAAAAGTACTTGTCTTGTACTTTTAGACAAGCACGTATATTAATGTTACTCTCACGGATGGCTGGAGGTACTGATTCTCCCAGAGTGGGCGGGGAGCCCCCCGCTACCAATATCAGCCAGTTAACATTTCAGTGGCGAGAATCTAATGGGGGCAGCCAATGACCGGTTTTTTTAACCAAGGTGCTAATTATAAGGGGGCAAAAGCTTTTTATTATGGGAATGTTAATTTTTATTATCCCCGTAGTTATCATTTACTTAAATACTTAAATAATACCCATTACCATTTAAAAATTTTATAACACATCCCATACCAACCCCCCTATGCGAGCCACAAAAACTCCCCCACTTTGGGGGGGGGGGGGGAAACAAACCAACCCACTTTTACCAATTAGAAGGGGGTTTTGGGGGATAAATTTCCCCATGGGGGCCGGCGAAAACTGAAGTTCCGCTTCAGGGGATATCACCCCAGGGCCCGAAGCGCCAGAAAATTTCAATAGTGGTTTTGCCTGTGGTTTTTTTGGCTATTTTAAAATTAATGTCTTGAAGGGTACCCGTGAATATGCTGACATATACTTGATCGGGTGGAGATTTTTCTCCTGATTTTATACCCCTGTATAGTCATCACCTTGACCTCAAATGGTTTTAGGGTCATTATCACGGGGAAATTCAGGGGGGCCTTAAGAGACTAGTCTACACTCGATTTTATTAAATTTAAAGAGAGATTTTGGGGAATATTTGACTGCCTTCTACCATATTTTTTCCAAAATTGAACCCGATATCGGGTAATATTGTACCATTCCCCCTGTAATGAGTTCCTAGATATTTTCCAAACCAAAATTTAGTAAAATGATGGCGTTTGGGATGTATGGGGGTGCAGGTTGGTATTTGGAAGATCATTTCAAAAATTTTGACCTCGACACCCAATTTTGCCCTTATGATAATGTACAGACCTAATAATTTGGTCAATTTGTTTCCATGGGGGCTGGCGAGCCCAAAAACTGATATTCCCGAGGAAAAACTTGTTTTTGTATTGTTCTGATCCAGAACTTTAAGGGTCAGAGCTATCCCCTTTTAAAGGTTGGAAGCTATATTTTAGCTTAATTAGTTTGCTCAGTGGAAAAACCTTTCTATGGCTTCACGGATCTGGGATCAATTCAGGTTCCCCTTTTTATATCTACAGATATTCTGGCTGAGTGGAAACCCGTATAGGATCAATATTACACTCTTTCAGCCAGGTAGGGCCTTTTTTAAACCAAAAACCCGTGTCAATTTGAGGTTTTTGTCTCCGCGACACATTAATATTAGGATTTTATTAGTGGCAAATTCATTGTGAACGGAATATCCTTTCCCCTAATCTCATTTTTTGGTGTGGGCAAAAAAGTGGTCCAATTTTTGGAATTAAAAGGGGGTTTTGCATGATAGGGAAAATCTCCCCTTGTTCGGCTTGGGAGATGTGGGAGGGTCCATTATTTCACCACCAGCGCTGGGAACTTGAACGTTTTTTATTTGATGACCTTCCTTAGGGAAAGCCCGAATAAACACGCCTATTATTTAAATTGGAAGGGACCATCAACGTCCTCGAAGGTATTACTAAAATAGTTTTCACCCTTATCCCCAGCTTTCAGCTGTGCCTTTAGTCCCCTTAACATTAAAAATGATCCAATTTATTAATTATACAGAAAAACTACCCCACATTTATACTTTAATTTGGGCTAGGGGTTAAATATGTCAAAGGTTTTTAGGCCCCATTACTGGCGAAAAACTGATATGGCTAAAAATTTACTTTTTTTAATTTGGGTAGTTGTAATAATTCAAAATATCTCCCTGTTTGAAAGGGTCTTTTTGCCCACTGTCAAAATTTCTTTACATTTACTGAATTACCATTTTTGGCTCATTTTCAACCGGGAGTAGGAACACTGCAAACTACTCTTTTTTTGTGTGCCATTTTAACTATTGTAGGGTCTGAGTTATTATCCTGTTAGGGCAAGAGCGATGTTATGAATAGATTGTTTTTCTTTCCTACAAGTTTTAAGCTTTAGGTGCATTTGAGCATGTTACCAGGAGACAGATTGGGCATTTTTTTTTTTTTTTTTTTTTTTTTTTTTATATGTCCTAAGCGCTGTAGGCAGTGGGGACCCAGGCTCGGATGGTAGGCTCTGGAGGGATCTTCGGGCGTGATGGTTTTTTTCCCCCCCGTTTGGGGGGCAGGCAGGATTTTTTAGTGACGCCTGTAGAGGGTCATGCCGCCCCCCTGGTCCTCCGATGCACTCGCAATCGAAGGTAAGTTTATGGGGGGGCATGTGGGTGTTTTGGCCCTCGGGTGCAGAAAGATTTTGGTTTTCTCGGGATCGAACCGGGTCACCGGGAAAGCCCCTCGGGACGCTAACCACTCCGTACCCCCTCCCCAATTATTAAATTTCCAAGGGTCATTTACCGGGGTTTAACTCTGTTTAACAATCTGAATAAATTTCATGTGGAGGGTGTTTTCCCCCCAATAAACCAAATTTTTTTTTTGTACTTCATATTTTGCCCCGGTGTAGGGGTTGTACTTTATTTTTATAGGTTAAATGGTTTTTCTGGTAGGCTGAGAAGTTTAATTTAAATTTCGTTTTTTATTTGCGTAACAGAGCAGGGTAAATAACCCCCTAACGAGGGATCTTTAAACTTAAGGGTGGCTGTATACTGATTTCCCATAGATGTAATAATCGTGATCCCTGTGGGGGTTCTTGCTTAATACCCTTGCAAAAATTTGGGGTTAAAGAAGCTAAGCTGTTTTTGGAATATGACACACTCCCGTAACCCCCATATTCAAATTTCTTTTCGAGAATCTTTTACATTCGGGTTTATGATTTATACACATAGCTGAATATTTCTTATCCCCCGCTTTTCAAACAAAGGTAGGTCTTTTAAATTTAATATAATCAATAAGTATTGCCTTTAAATTTCGTCCCCACATTTTTTACATATGCTATGGCATTGCTAACTTAGCTGATAAAAATATCTTTGCTAATTTTGCCATGATCTAGTTAAAAAAATAAGCAAATAAAAAAATTTAAATGCAGGGTTCGTTAATAATATTAACTTTTGGTTGTGATTTAAATTATATCTAAGTGGGGTAGCTCCGGCCCAACAAGACGCGGGCAAGCCCTATTAATTTCAACACCACCTAACTACTACAACTAAAAGTACTACGCAAACCCCGTGCTTTACTACCCGGAGTTTTATTACCCGCGAGTCATTCCTGGGCGCACAAAACCCCCGCCTCCGCCTCATAAAGCAAAATTTTGGTAGGCTATAATTAGCCTCACTTAACGACCACCAGAGTCACATGAACTCAATATTCCTCAAAACGGGGGCACCATTATTTTGGGGTTTTTATGACATCTATATTTAATGTGAGGTCTTACTAATCAAAACCCCGTTTTATTCATCCCCACACTACCCCAGTAATAACTAACTAGGATATTATCGGTGGGTAGTCGTTAATCGTTGTAGGCTTGTATTAATTAATACTGCATGCGTGTGATCCGAAGTGGTCTGCGCGTGATCTACCCCCGTGAAGGACTGAAACGGGGGGGGGGTGGAGGGATGTGCTGCGCAAGTGGTTCTCAAAAACCCCCGGCGCTGTGTTTTTAAACATGATACTCCCGAAAACTATTCGCTTTAAACGCCGGCGAGATATTTCTGTGTCGCAAAACAAATCCCCCAAAGGTTTTAACACTTAAAGTACAAAATTTAAAGTATTACAAAATCTCTTCACTAATCACGAAAGATGTTAACCGATAGGGCGGGGAAAAGTATTGTATTGTACTTATAGAAAGCACGTATATTAGATGTTACTCTCCGGATGGCTGGGGGTATGATTCTCCGAAGGGGGCGGGAGCCACCGCTCCCAAATATCTAGCCACTGTATACATTTCAGTGCGAGAATCTAATGGACAGCCAATGACCGCGCTTCTAACCAAGGTGCTATAAGGTGCAAATTTTAAAATTTACGGGGGAATTTTAAAATTTATATTATCCCAGTATTTATCATTTACTTAAATTACCTTAAATAATACCCATTACCATTTAAATTATATTACCTCCCTATACGCACCCCCCTATGACGAGCGACAATAACTCCTCACTAGGGGGGGGGAAACAAACCCCCACTCTCCCAAATTATGAGGGGTTTTGGTGGATAATTTCCACACTGGGGGCCGGGCGAAAACTGGAGTTCCGTTCGGGGGGACATCCCCCCCAGGCCACAAGCGCCAGAACTTTTTAAATTTGGGGTTTTTCGGCACAAAAGGTCTTTGGCTATTTTAAAAATTATGTCTTGAAGAGTACCGTAAATTGCGAAAATTTTGATGGGGGGGAAGGGTTATCCCCTATGTTTGGTATCCCCTATAATCTCACCATTGCCCCCAAAATGGTTTTAGGAGTCATTATCAGCGGGAGTTCAGAGGGCCCAAAAGGGGGAACTATCTACACTCAGTTTTTTAATTTTAATGAATATTTGGGGAAATTTTTGACTCCTGTCACCTGATTTATCCAAAATTGACCCCTGATATGGGCTAATATTGTACCTTCCCGCCATGTAATAGTTCCTTAAATTTTTCCCACCAACAATTTAGTAAGATGAGGGCGTTTGGGGAATTAGTAGGGGAGGCGGTGATTTTTGGAAGATCAGCTTTAAAAATTTCGACCTCGACCCCTAGTTATCCCCCTTATAAAATCAAGGACGCCCAAATAATTTGGTCAATTTTTTTTTATGGGGGCGGCTGGGCCAATGCTGATTTTTCTCAGGAAATACCTTTTTTGTATTGTTCTTTTCCCAAAACTTCAAAGATAAACTTTTTTTAAAATGGATTGGAAGACTTATTACTAGTCTTAATTGTTTGCTCAGAAAGGAAAACTTTCTATGTCATCAAGGATCTGGGTCAAATTTGGTTCCCTTTTTAATCTACAGTATGTCTGCTAGTGGAAACCTTTTTGGGGCAATATTACCTCTTTTAGCAGGGAGGGCCTTTAACCATAATCCGGTTTCAATTTGAGGTTATTGTTCCTCGCGACACATTATATTAGGATTTTCATTAGTGGCAAAATATTCATTGTGTACTGGGGTATCACTTCCCCTAATACCTCCTTATTGGGGTGGCAAAAAAGTGGTTCCAATTTGGAATTAATGGGGTTTTTTGCATGACTAGGAAAACTCTCCTCTTTTTCGGCTTGGGATTGTGGGATGGGTCCCATTTTTCCTTCCACCAGCGCTTGTGAACATTGAGACGTTATGTATTTGATGACTTCCTTTGGGAACACCCCCAAATAATCGAGCCTATTTTTAATTGGAAGGGGCCGTCAACGTCCCCCAAGGTAATTTTCTAACTTTTTGACACCAATCCCTCGGCATTTCAGATAGACAGGGAAAGATAGATAAAAAAGATAGAAGGAGACAGATAATAAAAAATAGAAGGAGACAGTAGAAAATAGATAGACAGGCAGAAGAGAGATAAATGATAGCAGACCGACAGACAGAAAGAAAAACAAAAATGGCAAAGATTAAAGAATGAAGGGAGAGAGAATGTAATTAGTGTGTCAGAAGATTTGAGTGGGAAACGAAAATTATGGAAAAAAACTTACGAGCGTGAAAAAGAGACGATTTTTGAAATGACTGGGAAAAAA
>JACEEZ010011349.1:57500-60000 GCA_016584305.1 Chionoecetes opilio
CAATAAGTACAGATGGAGTGGTTACTGCTGTCTGGCCGTTGATTACTCGTTTTTTTTTTTAGATGTAGCATCAGCGTAACCAATAATATGCTCCCGGGCGACCTTGAGAAGAAAAAAAACCTAGATATCAAGAATACTTATTTAAAACTTAGATATATTTATAAGTATAACTGTTTGTGTTGTAGTTACTTTATCAGGTGTCGGGCCCGCGCGCACTAGTTACAGGTTACAGTATGTTGCATGACGACGATCCTACTTAAAAAAAATGTAATATTATACCTCACCTTCTTGGCAGAAATAAATCTACTTTAGTATTTTTTTTATTAAGAATTCAATAGGGGGTAATTACCATCAAAATTTATCTCAAAGATCAGACGATAAAAAACTACAAAAATACCTTGGCTGCTCAGTGCTCATACATCCAAAACAAGGGTGATTTTCACAACTTTACGACATGAATTGCTTAATAACAATATTGTAAATTTAATAATGATACATTCTAAGAAAAAACAAGTCAGTGGCCAATCAAGTAAACATTTGATGAATCGTGATGTGTTGATTAGGTAATGTGAGGCTGAGTGTCTGACTGCGGAAAGGAGGGAGGAGGGAGGGAGGGAGAAGGAGGGGGGGGAGGAGGAATAAAGGGAGGGTTTGATGTTAAGAGGGAAAGGAGAGGAAGACGATTTATACTTATAGTATTTCGGCTTCGTAAAGAAAAGAAATCACTTAAAAGAATGAAAGCGGTATTGGAGAAAATGTCTTAATACACAAATTGAAAAGAGAGCAAGAGAAAGATAGAGCAAGAGAAAAAATAATAATATATAAGCGAATAAATTAATGAGAAGCAATTTTATAAACAAAAATTTGAAAATAGAGGAACATACCAAATCCCTATCCTGAGATCCTATGACCTATACCATTGCCGAGAATCACACAATCAGAGCCCAAACATCCATCACTACATCTCCTCCGTGACTCTCTTCCCCCCTATAGACAGCCGTGCTCTTGCTTCTCTTCATACTTCCTCTATATACGTTCTCTACATACTAGCCTCATCATATTTCCTCTACATACGTACTTGCCTCATCATATTTCCCCTACATACTAGCCTCATCATATTTCCTCTACATACTAGCCTCATCATATTTCCCCTACATACTAGCCTCATCATATCTCCTCTACATACTAGCCTCATCATATTTCCTCTACATACTAGCCTCATCATATTTCCTCTACATACTAGCCTCATCATATTTCCTCTACATACTAGCCTCATCATATTTCCTCTACATACTAGCCTCATCATATTTCCCCTAGATACTAGCCTCATCATATTTCCCCTTAATACTAGCCTCATCATATTTCCTCTACATACTAGCCTCATCATATTTCCCCTACATACTAGCCTCATCATATTTCCCCTACATACTAGCCTCATCATATTTCCCCTACATACTAGCCTCATCATATTTCCCCTACATACTAGCCTCATCATATTTCCCCTACATACTAGCCTCATCATATTTCCTCTACATACTAGCCTCATCATATTTCCTCTACATATTAACCTCATCATATTTCCCCTACATACTAGCCTCATCATATTTCCTCTACATACTAACCTCATCATATTTCCCCTACATACTAGCCTCATCATATTTCCCCTACATACTAGCCTCATCATATTTCCCCTACATACTAGCCTCATCATATTTTCCCTACATACTAGCCTCATCATATTTCCCCTACATACTAGCCTCATCATATTTCCCCTACATACTAGCCTCATCATATTTCCCCTACATACTAGCCTCATCATATTTCCTCTACATACTAGCCTCATCATATTTCCTCTACATACTAGCCTCATCATATTTCCCCTACATACTAGCCTCATCATATTTCCCCTACATACTAGCCTCATCATATTTCCCCTACATACTAGCCTCATCATATTTCCTCTACATACTAGCCTCATCATGTTTCCTCTACATACTAGCCTCATCATATTTCCCCTACATACTAGCCTCATCATATTTCCTCTACATACTAGCCTCATCATATTTCCCCTACATACTAGCTTCATCATATTTCCCCTACATACTAGCCTCATCATATTTCCTCTACATACTAGCCTCATCATATTTCCTCTACATACTAGCCTCATCATATTTCCCCTACATACTAACCTCATCATATTTCCCCTACATACTAGCCTCATCATATTTCCTCTACATACTAGCCTCATCATATTTCTTCTACATACTATCCTCCTCCTCCTCCTCCTCCTCCTCCTCCTCCTCCTCCTCCTCCTCCTCCTCCTCCTCCTCCTCCTCCTCCTCCTCCTCCTCCTCCTCCTCCTCCTCCTCCTCCTAATTGCCTCTTATCAAATAAATACCAAGGGCAACTACTGTGTCCTTCTTCTACGTAAGCGAGGCGTTTGATATGATATTAGTTGTAATAATCAAATACCGCGACCGATTCCCTCCCACCACAACGA
>JACEEZ010011351.1:0-5000 GCA_016584305.1 Chionoecetes opilio
GAGGAAAAGGAAGGTAGAGGAGAGAGTAGGTAAGGTAAGAAAGTAGAGAGAGAGGTAAGGTAGTAGAGGAGTAGGAAGGAAAAAGAAGAGGAGTGAAGAGAGAGAGAGTGAGTAGGGAGAGAGTAGTAAGTAGAGAAGAGTAAAGAGAGGAGAGGAAGAGTAGGTAGTGAAGAGAGAAGTAGAAGGAGGTAGTAGGAGAGAGATAAAGAGAAGTAGGAGGTAGAGAGTAGAGGAGGAAGGAGTAGAGTAGAAGGAGAGAGAGAGTAAGGTAAGTAGTGGAGAGAGAGTAGAAGTAGAGAAGGAGAGTAGAGTAGTAAGAGAGGAGTAGAGGAGGAGAGAGAGAGAGTAGAGAGGAGGAGAGAAGAGTAGAGAGTAGGAGTAGAGTAGGAGGAGTAGAGTAAGAGTAGGAGTAGAGAGGAGAGGAAAGTAGTGAAGTAGAGTAGAGTAGAGTTAGAGAGGAGAAGTAGAGGTAGAGAGGAAGGAGAGTTAGGGAGAGTAGAGAGAGAAGGAAGAGAGAGAATGAGAAGGAGTAAGTAAAGAGTAAGTAGTGAGAGTGAGGAGAGAGGAGAAAGGAGAAAGTAGGGAGAGAGTAGGTAAGTAGGAGTAGGGAGAGTAAGGAGAGGAAGAAGAGAGAGAGTAGTAGAGAGGAGGAAGAAGAGAGAGGGAAAGTAGGAGAGAGAGTAAGAGAAGTAAAAGTAGGAGGAAGTAGTAGTGAGGAGGAGGAGTAAGGTAAGAGGGAGAAGTAAGTAGAGGAAGAGAGGAGTAGAAAGAAGTGAGGAAGGAAAAGGAGGAGTAAAGGAAGTAAAGAGTAGAGGTAGAAAATAAGTAAAGTATAGAGAGGAGGAGGAGAGAGTAAAGAAAAAAGGAAATGAGAAAGGAAAGGAGAGGAGGAAGAAGTAGGAGTAGAAGGTAAGTAAAGTATAGTAGAAGAGTAGAGAGAAAAGTAGGAGGAAGAGGAGAAGAGGAGAGAAGTAGAGGTAGTTGAGTGAAGAGAGTAGGAGTTAAGTAGAGGAAGTAAGGAAGAAGTAGAGAGAGAGGAAGGGTAGAGAGAGTGAGAGAGAGAGGAGAAGAGTAGGTAGAAGAGAGTAGGAGTAAGGAGTAGGAAGAAGGAGGAAGTAGGAGTAGTAGAGGAGAAGGTAAGGAGAGGAGTAGAGTAAGAGAGGTAGTAGTAAGGAGAGTAGGAGGTAGTAGTGAGGAGTAGGAGATTAGAACGAAAGTTAGGGGAAATTAGATAAAGTAGTAAAGTAGGAGTAGGAGAAAAAGAATGAAAGATGTAAGGAGTAGGAGGATATACAGTAGGAGAAGGAAAAGAATAGTAGAGTTAGTAAGGAGGAATTAGTAGGGAGAAAGGAGTAGATTAGGAGGAGGAGGAGAATTAGAATAAGTAGTAGAGGAGGAGAAAGTATGAGTAGGAGGAAAAGGTAAGGGAGATAAAAAGTTAGTAGAGTCGTTAGTAGTAGGAGAAAAAAAGGAGAGTCAGTAGTAGGAGAAAAGTAGGGAATTGGGAGAAGGGAGAAAAGTAGAAAAGTTAGGAGAAAGGAGGAGGAATTAGAAGGTAGTAGGAGGAATTGAGGAATTAAGAATAAGTAGAAGTAGGAGAAATTAGGGGGTTAGTAGGGGAAGTGGAGGAAGGAAAGGAGGTAGTAGTTAAAAGTAGTAAGCGTCAGTAAGTAAGTGAAGTTAGGGAGAATTGGAGGGAGAGTAGGAAGTAAGTAAGAGTAGGAAAAAGAGGGTAGAGTAGGAGAAATTTATAGTAAAGAGTAAGTAAGAGTAGGAGACGAAAGAATAGAAAGATAGTGTAAGGAAGGTAAAGGAGGAGTAAGTAGTAAGTAAGTAAACAGTTTAGAGGAGAGAAGGGAGAAGAATCAGGAGATTAGAATAATTAGAAGAGTAAGGAGAATTAGTCAAGGAGTAGTAAGTAGTAGGAGAAAGTAGGAGAAGTATAGGAGTTAGTAAGTAAGTGAGAGAATTATTAGATAAATAGTTAAGTAGGAAGTAGTAAGTAAGTAAGAGTAGAGGAAAGTAGTAGGAGGAAGTAGGGAGTAGGAGAAAGTAAGGAGTAGGAGGTGAAGTAGTAGGAGAAGAGGAAAGTGTAGTAGTTAGGAGGGAGTAGAGGAGTAGTAGCAGGAGTAAGAGAAGTGGTAGAGTAAGAAGAGAGGAGTAGTAGTAGTTAAGTAGTAGGAGAAAAGTAAGTAAAGGAGGGCAGGAGGGAGTATTAGGAGGGGTGAGGGAGGAAGGAGGAGGAAGTTAGAGGAGAGAGGAGTAGTAAGTAAAGTAGGGGAGAGAAGGAGAAAGTGTAGTAAGTGATAAGAAGGAGGAAGAGTAAGTCTAGAAGTAAGAGGAGAGGAGTAGGGAGAGGAATAGGAAAAAGTAGTAGCAGAGTAATGTAAAGTAGGATAAGAAAGAATTAGAGAAGTCGTAGTAGAATTGGAGAGGCAAGTAGGAGAAAGTAAAGAAGGATTAGGAAAGCGGAAGAGGAAGGAAGTAAAGAAAAGTAGAAGTAGTACGAAAAAAGAGGAGGAAGGAGATGTAGGAGGAAATAGAGTAGGAGAAAAAAGTAGTATAAAGAAGAAGGAGCAGGAGTAGGAGAAAGAAAGTAGGAGGAATGAGAAGTAAGGAGAAGGAGAAAGAAAGAATTAGGATGAGAATTAGGAAAAAACGTAGGATGACATGGAGAAGTAAGTAGGGAGAATAGCGGAAGTAGGAGGAGTAGGAAAAAGGAGTAGGAGCATAGGGAGACGTGAAGGGAAGTAGAAGAAAAGGTAGAGGAGAAAGTAGGAGAATTTAGGAGAATTAAGAGGAGGTAAAGTTAGAAGTAGAGTAAAAGTAGGAGAGAAGGAGGGGAGGGGAGAGGAAGCGGGTCGAGGAGGAGGAGCGAAGTAAGAAAGTCAGTTAGGAGAGAATTAGAGAAAGCGAAGGAGGAAGGTCAGGCAAGAGAGGACGAATTAGTAATAGGAAGAATTAGAGAATTAGGAAAGAAAAGAAGTGAGTAAAGGATAGAGGAAGGAGGAGGAGAGGAAGAGGGAGTAGGAGAAATAGAGAGTAAGTAAGTAGTAGAGTAATTAGCAGTAGAAAAAGGAAGTTTAAAGTAGTAGGAGAATAGTGGAAGAGAGTAAGTAGTAGTTAGTAGTAAAGGAAGTTAAAAGTAAGAGTAAGTAGAAAAGATGGAGAGGAGGAGGAGTAAAGTCAGGAGTAGAAAAAAAGTAGTAGAGAATAAGGTAGGTAGTTTAAAAGTAGAGGAGGAGAGGAGGATGGTAATGAAGGAAGGGAGTAGTAGTAAGTCGGAGAAGAAGAAAGCTAGGAGGAATTAGGAGAGGAGCAGGAGTTAGTTAGGAGGGGGAAGAGGAATTAGAAAGAAAAAGAGTAAGAGTAGTAGGAGAATTAGGGAGTAGTTAAAAGTAGGAGAATTAAGAGGAGAAAGTAGCAGTAGTAAGGAGTAAGTAGTAAAGTAGAGGAGAAGTATAGGACGTAGAAGTAAGGTAGTAAGTGTAGTAAAGAAAAGTAGATGAAGGTGTTTAGGAGAGTTAGAGGAGGGAGGAAGAGTAGAGTAGGAGTAGTAGTAAGTAGTAGTAGGGAGAAATTTAAGTTAAGAGTAGAGTATAAGTAAGGAAAGAGTAGGAGAAAGGAATAAGTAAGAGGAAGTAGGAGAGTAGGAGAAAATAGTAGTTAGGAGAATTAGATTTAAGTAAGTGAGGAGTAAGTCAAGCAAAAGTAGTTAAGTAGGAGTAGCGAGAGAAGAATAAGTACAAAGTAGAGTAGAGAAGGAGGAAGGAAAGTAGTTAGTAGGATGAATAAAGTAAAGAGTAGGGAGAAAGGAGAGTAAAGAGTAGAGTAAAGAAAAGAAGAGAAAGTAGTAGAGTAGTAGTAGGAGAAAGGAATTAAGGTAGGGGGTAGTAAAGAAGTGTAGGAGAAAAGGAGGTAGAGAGTAGGAGAAATTAGATTAGAAGTTAGTAAAAGTAGTAAGAGTGTTAGTAAGTACAGTAGTAGGAATAAGTAAGTAAGTAGAGGAAATAGTAGTAGAGTAGTAAGTTAGAGAAGAAGTAAGGAGAGTTAGAGTAGGAGAAGTAGTAGAAAAAAAGTAGGAGGAAAAGAAAGGAAGGAAACAGAGGAGAGGAGTAGTAGGGAGTAGAGTAGTAGTCGGGAAGAAGTAGAAGTAGTAGTAGGGGAGAGTAAGATGGAAGTAGTTGAAGTAGTGAAGTAAAGTAGAGTGGAAGTAAAAGTAGTAAAAAAAAAGTTAAAGGTAGGAGAGAATAAGTAGAAAGTTAGGAGAGGAGAAGAAGTTAAAAGATGTTAAAGTAGTGTAGGAGAAAGTAAGGAGGCGAAGTAGGAGAAATAGGCCGAGTAGTAGGAGTAAAAAGGAGTAGGAAAAGTAGGTAGAGTCAAGTAGGAAGTAAAGAAGTATAGTAGGAGAATTAGAGAGTAGGAGAAGTAGGAGGAGTAGGAGGTAGTAGTAGGAGAAGAGTAGGGAACTAGAGAAGTAGGAGGAATGTAAAAAAGGAAGGGGAAAGGGAGGAGGAGTAGAGGAAGAATTAGAGAGTAGTTAAGTACGTAAGAGTAGGAGGAGAAAACTTAGATAAGAACGAAAAAGAGAAAAGAAGAAAGGAGGAGGAGAGGAGGAGGAGCAGTAGTAGTAGGAGAAAGTAGGAGAATTAGATAATAGTAAAGAGGAGTTAGTAAAAAAAGTAGGAGTAGGAGAAGTGTAGGGTAGGAGAAAGGAGAGAGGAGAGTTTTAGTAGTATTAAAAGTAGTGAGCATAGAGTTAGCAGTAGTAGTAGTAAGTGGAAGGAGAGTAGGCGGAAGTCAGTAGAGTAAGTAAGTATTAAAAAGTAGTAGTAGGAGGTAGTGAAGGAAGGAAGAAGTAGTAAGGAAACGTAGGAGGAAGGAGAGGAGGGTAGTGGAGAATTAGTAGGAAGAAATTTGAGAGAGAATACGAAGTATAGGAGAGTTAAGTAGAGAAAGGAATAGTAGGAGTAGGAGGGAAATAAGGAGAAGTGAGTAAG
>JACEEZ010011351.1:10000-20000 GCA_016584305.1 Chionoecetes opilio
TGATAAACTTTGCATTGGAGTAATACTATCATGAGTGTGTTGTGATGTAGACGAGAGAGAGAGAGAGAGAGAGGAGAGAGAGAGAGGAGAGAGAGAGAGAGAGAGAGAGAGAGAGAGAGAGAGAGAGCGAAAAAGCGAAAAGGGGAGAGCGAGAAGCGAGAGCGAGAGCGAGAGCGAGAGCGAGAGCGAGAGCGAGAGCGAGAGAGAGAGAGAGAGAGAGAGAGAGAGATATTGATATTGATATATTTATTTGGCCATGTAGTTTTGTACATATGAACATATTACAATTATTACATGTAGTGATAAAGCCAGGTCCAATAAGCCGAAGCTTTTATAGGACCTGAAAGCTATAATACATAATAACATAGCAAGGGATGCGTCAGGCCATTTTGAAAAATAAACATTTTATGGATGATAATATGGAAGTTAACAATAGTAAACCAATCATTTTAAATGCATAAAAAAAAAAAATCTTAATAACATAAAAAAATAAAAAAAACACAATATGACATTTATGGTTGTAAAGCGTTTATACATTTTCATTGTATTTGTCAAGCATGCCCTTTATCAAGTTACGTTTGAAAGATTTTAAGTTTTCATCAGTAATAATATGTTCTGGTAAGTTGTTCCAGCTTTTAGTTCCTCTTGACAAGATACTCTGTTGTGCATGTGATGTCCTGCACAATGGTATACGTAAATCATGTGGTCTTCGGGTTACATTGTAGGGTATTGCTCTAAAGCCAAGGTCTAAAGGTAAAGAGTTTTATGGATTTATGTACAAAACGATTGGTTTGAAGGAGTATGATATCTGGAAGCTTTAATAACTTGAAGTCTCGGAAAAATACTGATGGTATGGTCATAACGATTTTTAAAGAACATAACACGTAACAACTTTTTCTGACTAATAAAGAGGCTGTCAATGAAGGTTTTATAGGCACCTCCCCATAAAGATGAACAATATAAAAGATGTGGATATATTAGGGTAAAATAAACTTGTAGTAAACATTTTACATTCAAATAGTGCCTTAGTCTGTAAAGTATGCCTGTGTATAACGATATCCTAGATTTCACCATATCAATATGTTCTTTCCATTTCAACTTACTATTTATATATATCCCTAGAAATTTAAATTCGAAAACCTCATGTAATGATAGATTTTTTACCTTTATTTGTGTGTGTACTGGCTGAGTCATAAGGGGACTGGAAACCATAAAGCAAGTTTTGTTAATATTTAAAGTTAATTTGTTGCTCTTAATCCAATTTGAAACTTTATTTAATTCTTCATTCAATGTAATTGTAATATTTTCAAGATTGTGGCCTTGAATGAAGATTGTGGTATCATCAGCGAAAAGTATGAATTTAAGTTTATTACTGCTACGAATGATGTCATTTATGTATATTAAGAAAAGTACAGGACCAAGAATTGAACCCTGGGGTACTCCACATGTGATGTCATTATAAGGAGATGATGTATTATTATATGATGTATATTGCTTTCTATGACTTAAATAACTTTTGAACCAGTTGTGAGCACTACCACGTATTCCATAGATAGATAATTTGTGTAATAAGATTGTGTGAGAAATTGTGTCAAATGCAGAGAGAGAGAGAGAGAGAGAGAGAGAGAGAGAGAGAGAGAGAGAGAGAGAGAGAGAGAGGAGAGAGAGAGAGGAGAGAAGAGGAGAGAGAGAGAGAGAGAGAGAGAGAGAGAGAGAGAGAAGAGAGAGAGAGAGAGAGAGAGAGAGAGAGAGCGAGCGAGCGAGCGAGCGAGCGAGCGAGCGAGCGAGCGAGCGAGCGAGAGAGAGAGAGAGAGAGAGAGGAGAGAGAGAGAGAGAGAGAGAGAGAGAGAGAGAGAGAGAGAGAGAGAAAAAAACTTCATCTGATATATTACTTCAATTTAGATAGATAAAAAATATGAAAAACATTTATTATGGAGGAACAGGAAGTGCAGTGGTAATGAAATGTACTTTTAGGAATCAATTACCCAATGCGTTTATCTTTTTTATTATCACTATATTGCTGATTCATCCTTTATTTATACTAACAATCTGTATGCTTGCGTGCTTGTATTTCTCTCTCTCTTCTCTCTCTCTCTCTCTCTCCTCTCTCCTCTCTCTCTCTCCTCTCTCTCTCTCTCTCTCTCTTCATTTCATCAACATCAATAATCAGTATAAGAAATCTTTAAAGGCGCCAAATCCTGGTATTCAGTCAATCATGAGTGTTCTTGAATCCCCCCCCCCCCCCCCCCACCCCCCCCCCACCCACCCACCCCCACCCACCCACCCACCCACCCACCCACACCCACACCACACAAACACACACACACACACACACACAACACACACACACACACACACACACACACACACACACACACACACACACACGTGACGTCACCTACCAACCAATCGATATCAAAGCAAGTGTCACTGTTTACAGCTGTTACCATCCACATTCTCCCCCTCCCTCTCTCTCCCCTCACCCCCATCGCCTCCCCTCACCCCATCCCCTACTTCCCTCTCCCCTCACCCCAATCCCCTTCCTCCCTCTCCCCTCACCCCCATCCCCTTCCTCACTCTCCCCTCACCCCCATCCCCTACTTACCTCTCCCTCACCCCCATCCTCTCCCTCCCTCTCCCCTCACCCCCATCCCCTACTTACCTCTCCTCTCACCCCATCCCCTCCCTCCCTCTCCCCTAAACCCCATCCCCTCCCTCCCTCTCCCCTCACCCCCATCCTCTCCTTACCTCATCCCCTTCTTTCCCCCCTCCCTTTCCCCATTTTCCCCCTCTCTCGCTTTGTTCTTCACCCCCTCGCTCCATTCTCTTTCCCCCTTCCTACTTCCCCTTTTTTTCCTTTTTCTTCTTTCTTTCTTTCCCATCATCCTTTATGCTTCACCCTTTCTTTCTTTCGCACAGTTATCTTTTTCCTTCTTTCATTTTTCTTATTTGCGTTTCTTTCTCTCCCTTCATCCTTTATGTTTCACCCTTCTCTTATGCGTATCTCTTCTTACCCCTTCCTGCCCTTCCCTTCCCATCCCTCATTCTCGACGCTCTAAATTACCTTTATTTACCGAGATAGGAGTATAGAGTTCCTTGAAGAAAAATATGTCAGAAAAATCGTAGCATAATTATTATCTCGTGATACTTTTGGGGACAAGCATTTCGTCTTAACTTTGAAGCGAGAAAAAAAATCTGTGAACATAAGAAAACTAAAAAGAGATTGGAGTGAAAGCGGGACTGAAAAACTTATGAAGCAAAATAATCAGCAAGGTACATGAAGGAAGATATGGCAGGAAAAAATTAAATGAAGGGAAGAAGCTTATCTAAACACAGTGAAAATAAATGGATACAAAATACACCAGGAAAAGGATCGAAAAATGGCAGAGAAAAATGACGATATGACGAGGATATTAAGAACAAAAAATAAGAAGATATGAAAGAGGGAAAATACGGACAGGTTATAGAGATAATAGGGGAGAAGTAAAGGTAAGAGGGAGATAAAGAAGGAGTTAGGGAGGGAGTAGAAAGGAAAGTAGAGGGGAAGGTAGAAGTAGCAGGGAGAGGAGGAGGGGAAGAGGGGGGGAAGGGGGTAAGTTAGGAGGCAAGGAGGTAGTGGGGGACGAAGGTAAGTTAGGAAGGGAAGGGGTGGTGGGGGAGGGTTAGCGTGGCAGGGAGGGTTAGAGTGGGAGGGAGTAGTGGGAGGGGGGGGGTAGTAGGGGGAGTAGAAGGTCGTGGCTATCGGTTGTAAAGGTTCCACGCTGGAGTTAGTTGAGTGCCACATGTCTGAGTGACTAAGAGTGCCGCGGGTGTGAGTGCCTAAGAGTGAGAGCCACCATGTAAAATTGCTTTGTTATGGGATGTAGAGGCAGTGAGGAAGAACTATCAAGAACACAACTTCATCAAAACAGTGCTATGATATGACAGTAGTGTGAAAATAACAGTGTAGTGAAAACAATACCACGAGAACAGTGACATTAGAGAAGTATTACTAGAATAGTGTCATAGAAACAGTGCCACATATATATATTGTCATTACTAGTACCTTGATAAACAGTGTAATAATAGGTGACGTGAGAACAATGATGCAAGGACACACAAGAACAGTGACATTAGAAAAGTATCGCTAGAATAGTATCATAGAAACAGTGCCATATATATAGATTGTCATTACTAGTGCCATGAAAGCAGTGTTATAATAAGTGACGTGATAACAGTGATGCCAGAACAGTGTCGACAGAACCTAGAACAAGTTACGCCACAGCGCTGACGTGAACAACAGTGCGTGATGGAATTGGTTTGATCAGCGGACGTTGTTATTGTCGGAGCCGTGAGCGCACAACAACAACAAAGGGATTCGCCACATGTGTACTGTTTGTTTGTAATCATGTGTGTGTGTGTGTGTGTGTGTACGCGTGTGTGTGTGTATGTGTGTGTGTGTGTGTGTGTGTGTGTGTGTGTGTGTGTGTCTGTGTGTGTGTGTGTGTGTGTCTGTGTGTTACATATAATTAATTCTAGATTCTTTTTGAGGCAAGATATGTGGAAAAGATGAAGAAAAAAAAATAAGTGCATCACCCAAGTACATACGGTATTAAAATAACTTCAGTAATATCTATAATAATATAAGCGAAAGTGTGTGTGTGTGTGTGTCTGTCTGTCTGTCTGTCTTCTGTCTGTCTGTCTGTCTGTCTGTCTGTCTGGTCGTTGTCCGCCGGATAGGTGCTGCCCCTGTGGCGGAATCCCATCATACGTCACAGTTTTGGAATCAGGTTGACCAGGGGAAGGTTTTAACCCCACTTATAGGATGACCCGATCACTTTTTTCTTTTTTTTAGCAGTCTATTAGCGAGAACTGTGAAGAAAAAAAGTGGATTGCGAGAATTGAGGGAAACCTTGATGTAGGGTGATGGGTAATGGGTGAGTGAATGGGTGGGGTGATGGGTAATGGTTTGGTGGTGATGGGAGGGTGAGTGAATATGGGTGGGGGATGGTGAGTAATAGGTGAGTGAATGGGTGGGGTGATGGGTAAGGGGTGGTGGGTGATGGGTGAGTGAATGGGGGGGGGTGATGGGTAATGGGTGGTGGGGTGGGGGTGGGTAATGGGTGGGGGGTTGATGCGTGATGGGTGAGGGAATAGGTGGGGGGGTGATGGGTAATAGGTGAGTGAAGGGGTGGGTGATGGGTAATGGGTGTGGGGTGATGGGTGAGTGAATGGGTGGGGGGTGATGGGTAATGGGTGAGTGAATGGGTGGGGTGATGGGAATGGGTGTGGGGTGATGGGTGAGTGAATGGGTGGGGGGTGATGCGGATGGGTGAGGGAATAGGTGGGGGGTGTGGGTAATAGGTGAGTGAATGGGTGGGGTGAGGGTAATGGGTGTGGGGTGATGGGTGAGTGAATGGGTGGGGGGTGATGGGTGATGGGTGAGGGAATAGGTGGGGGTTGGATAGGTGAGTGAATGGGTGTGTGGTGATGGGTAATGGGTGAGGGGAATGGGTGGGGGGTGATGGGTAATGGGTGAGTGAATGGGTGGGGGGGAATACATACATTTCAGGAAGTTAGAAGAGGCTATCTGGAGAGTCTGTGTTTGGTGGGCCGAGGTGGTGGGTAATGGGTCTATCTGGAAAGTCTGTGTTTGGTGGGCCTTCGGCCCACCAAACACAGGTGGTGGGCCGAACCAATAGCCCTCCGCAGGAGCTAGCCAAAAAGTCCGCCCGGAGGGTGGTTTTGCTTTCAGGAAAGTTAGAAGGGCTATGATGTGAATGGGTTAGCGTTAATACATACGTTTCTACATCCATGATTTCAGGAAAGTTAGAAGGGCTATCTGGAGAGTCTGTGTTTGGTGGGCCGAAGGCCCACCAATAGCCCTCCGCAGGAGCTAGCCAAAAAGGCCGCCCGGAGGGCGGCTTTGCGGCTAGTATCACATAAGACAGAGAGAGATAGAGAGATAAGGAGAGAGAGAGAGAGAGAGACGAGAGAGAGAGAGAGAGAGAGAGAGAGAGAGAGAGAGAGAGAGAGAGAGAGAGAGGAGATGAGAGAGAGAGACGAGAGATGAGAGAGAGAGAGAGAAGAGAGGAGAGAGAGAGAGAGAGAGAGAGAGAGAGAGAGAGAGAGAGGAGAATTTTTTTTATAATTTTTTTATTTATTTATTTACATCTATTACATATTTATACATATACATATACATATGCAGATACATACCCATACACATACATACACATACATATATACATAAAAAGCAGTAATAAATGAGCGGGCATCATCCCGCCGCTGTAGCCGCAGCCACAGTCAGGTCACAGGTGGGCGGGGGAGAAGAGAGAGAGGGAGAGAATGCAGATGAGACACATTACAGAATAATACTGTAAAGGACAAAAGAAAGCATAGTTAAAGATCTTGTATACAATATGTGGGATTAAGACTGCAGGTTAAATGGAAAAAAAAGATCATCTAGTTTTATGTGAATTCAATACATTAATTCGTCACAAGAGTAATTGGCAAATAAGATATTAAATAAAAAACAGAGTTAGAAAAGGAGGAGAGCTGAAGAAGTACATGTCAGAAGGGGAAGAGATGGAAGAAGAGGAGGAGGAGGAAGAAGAGGAGAAGAAGAGGTGTAGGAGAAGGAGGAGGAAGAGAGGAGAGAAGAAAAAGTGTATCCTATTAGAGATATCTTACCAATTAGGAGAATCGACAGGCGCGCGACATAATAACGAAGAGAGAGAAACAGAGAGAGAGAGAGAGAGAGAGAGAGAGAGAGGAGGAGAGGAGAGAGAGAGAGAGAGCGAGAGAGAGAGAGAGTCACTTTTCATCTCTCTCTCTCTCTCTCTCTCTCTCTCTCTCTCTTCTCTTCTCTCCTCTCTCTCTCTCTCTCTCTCTCTCTCTCTCTCTCTCTCTCTCTCTCGTCCCGGCCGTCAAGCCCTAATAGGTCATTCCCCGTCCACTAGTAACGCTCCTTCTCGGCACATTCCTCCCAGAACGCGGTGTCATAAAAGGAAGGATGACGAGCACACGACAGAGAGATAATAATAGTGAGGATTCCAGAAAAAGTGGTAGTAGTAGTAGAAGTAGTAGTAGTAGTAGTAGTGGTGGTAGTAGTTGTAGTATTGTTGGTAGTATAGTTGTGGTGGTAGTAGTTGCAGTGGTGATGGTGGTGGTAGTAGTGGTAAAAGTGGTAGTGGTAGTAGTAGTAGTTGTAGTAGTAGTGGTAGTTGTGGTGGTATGGTAGTGATAGTGGTAGTAGTAGTGGTAGTGGTGATGCTGGTGGTAGTAGTGGTAAAAGTGGTAGTAATTATTCTTTTATTTCGTATATACTAGTATACAGATTCAATCGATGCATAATATAAAATTATGCAACGAAAACTTATCAATAAATAAAATTGTACTGTACATATATAATGACAAAATAAAAAATATGAAGCTCACAGGACTTCAAGTCCATCTAAAAAGATTAAAACAATCATTCAAAATTAAAATAATTCACACATTATCTAAAATTCCACATACAAGCAGCTACCTGCAGTTATTTAAGCTTAAATGTTTGGTGCATAGTGGTTCAGACGGCCAGGTTCATGATTTTGTACCCACGTCATTCTAGCTTTAATGGTTTGCAGGTCATATTCTATCAAATTTATGTGATAAAAATATCTAAATAATAATGATATTGAATTCATCCGTTCTTTAAAAAGGGGCAAACACCATTTTAAAGAGGGAGTTTTGATGGCCCCAAAAGTCTCTTAAAATATCTTGCTGTACAAATGCATTATAATGTTGGAACAACAAATTACATGTCTGTTGAGCCATCTCATGGTTATCGTGGCAAGAGCAAAAACACTTTTTTTAAGGCATTGTGGGAAAACTGTCTGGAATGTCTTATAAACAGATTTATTTTTCATCCTACGAGTCTGTCATAAGTCCAGACCATACTCTGGCAAGCAAAGATGAATTGAATAGGAACTGAGAGTCTGCTGGAAACATTCTTAAATTTCTATATATATAAATTTTTATTTTGCTAAAAACTAGTTAACCTGAAATCTATATCTTCCTCATCACTCAGATTTTCTGAATGTCAGTAACCTAAATACTTGTATATTATCCCCGTGGCTATTCTATCTCCACACTAGATCACTAACATTGCTTTCATTTTTCCTTCTATCTTTGAAAATATACAGCATTTCGTCTTTACTTGATTAATTAATAAATTCAATGTTTTTCTAACTTTTCCTTAATCTCAACATATAATACTAGTCTCTAAGTATCTACAAGAACAATTAAAGCATCAGCGTAAACCATTATTGACTCTCATACTCATATTTACACATGTCCCTTAAAGTATAAGAAGTGATAATTTCATCAATAAACAAGTTTGCGAAAAAGAAATAGGCGACAATATGCCTCCTTGTCGGACACCTTGATTGGATAAGCAGTAGTTCCCTATACAGATTTCCCCATCTAACTCGAGCTGACTGATTTCTCAAATATGCATTAAAATAACCACAAGGTCAGGTGAAATATCTCTATCTAATATATTTTTTCCCAGCCTTACAGTGAATCACTCTTCAATGCCTTGGAAAGAATCGATAAAATCTGCAACAACTTGCCCTTTTCCCTGCAGTATATTGTGATTATACAATGTCTTGGACTAGCTTCTGTGCTCTGATTTTTGAATGGGTTTTTTAATCCAAATTGTCTGTGGTGAAGATATTTTTTTTTCTTGTAAGTCTTTAACACAGTGCATTTCTACAATCCTGAGAAGGCAGATACTCTCACAGTCTGTATTTGACGATGAGAAATATTTGCTTTTTTGTCGCATCTTAAGAATGGGATTAATATCCCCCTTTAACAGGTAAAATGGAAGAAAACAATATCAAAGCAAACATTAAAGAATAATAACAAAAAAAACTCAAAATTTATCACTAGCTCTTTTCAAAAAATTGTGAGTGCCCCATCGCCCAATTCCATTATTTTTTTTTTGTATGAATCTTTCATGAATTTTTTTGATTTTTCTCCATGCTTTTCTACTTGTTACCCCCTTTCCCCTTTAAATATTTGTAAAATTTGTATCTAAATACCCACCTTTGTCAAGAGAACATCTCCGCAAAATTTTTCCCGGGGAATAGGTCCCCCTAGGGTTCCTTCTTTACCTTAGTATTACCTTCTCTACTCTTAGGTGGTAGTAGTAGTAGTAGTATAGTGTATAGTATATATAGTAATGGGGTAGTAGTAGTATAGTAGTAGTAGTAGTAGTATTTGTAGTGGGTGGTTTGTGTTATAGTAGTATAGTAGTAGTAATAGTAGTAGTAGTTAATTAGTATTTAGTAGTAGTAGTATTAGTAAAAAAAAAAGTGTAGTGTTAGTAAGTAAGTATGTAGTTTGAGTATAGTGTATAGTAGTGGGATATATCATGGCAACAAACCACAAGGGAAAAGAAGCATAAAGATAAAAATGATAATATAAAGTTAATGATGATAATAACAATAAAAATCATGATAACAATAATAATAATAATAATAATAATAATAATAATAATAACAGAAATAATAATAATGACAACAATAATACCCTAAATTCTTCCACTTTTATGGATCATTCCCATTCTTACGTAATTCTTCTAGCTCTTTCTTTCATACCTCCCTCTACCCTCTCTCTCTCTCTCTCTCTCTCTCTCCTCTCCTCTTCTCTCTACTCTCTCTCTCTCTCTGTCCTCCTCTCCCCTATCTCTCTTCTCTCATTACCTCCCTCTCCCTCCCCTATGTCTCTCGTCTCCTGTCTTCTCTCTCTGTCTCTGTCTCGTCTTCCTGTTCTCTCTCTTCTCTCCTCTCTTCTTCTCTCTCTCTCTCTCTCTCTCTCTCTCTCTCTCTCTCTCTTCCTACCTCCCTCTCCCTCTCTATCCCCCACAGCCTTTATACTCTCCTCAAACCACCAATAAACGTAACAATATCGACTCTCCCACGCCCTTTACGGACACATTTATCTTCCCAACGTATACTCGCAATGTCAACATCTC